>JAIPRL010001436.1:34730-45941 GCA_025469235.1 Pemphigus obesinymphae | reverse complement strand
ATTACTTAATTGGGTAACTTTTTCTCCGTATTTATTTACGCTGGTAATAATTTTTGAGTTTGATGCTTTTAAATCATTAATAGATTTAATAATTTCTTCAATTTTCTTATCCATGATAATATAATCGGCAAATTTAAGTACTTTATTTACACACTTTATAATGTATATTACTTGATGTTAAAATTATATTCAACGAAATACTGTAAGACAATAAGTAAACACAACCTGCACCTCTGACTGTTTTGCTAACACTATTATATGTATGATATTTGTATGATGACTGTTCCACTATGGCTGCTGTGAGTCCCGCGAAAATATCTTAATTTAAAATAGCTGGATACCAGAATTGCTCTAAGTTATCGTTCCTGCGCCACATATCATAATATCGTTAAATAATATATTTATATTATTTATAATAATATATAATATATTTAAATATATTCAAATTCTTGAAATTCTTAAAACTTCATAAAAAATCCCTATTCAAAATCCCTTAAAAATTGGGTGTATGATGTCCTATTAAAATCTGAAGATAAATAAAGTAAAAATTTACCTTTCCTTTCAAATTCTGTTTTACCGGTGATTGCTCCAGAATTTGCACCATGATATATATTTAATTAATATAATTATGTAGGTACAGAAATGCAAATGGATCGTTGATGGCAATAAATATTGTTAACGCTTTATACAAACGTCATTTAATTCGGACGGCGGCGGCCGCATGCCACCTGCAACACTGCTTGTGGCGGCGGCGCATGGTCTCTAGCACTGTGTTTGCCGTGTCGAGCGGCGCATGGTCTCTAACACTGTGTTTGCCGTGTCGAGCGGCGTTCCGTCGGGTATGCACACCGCCTGACGAAACCTGGTCGGCTGCCCGGTGTCTTCTCTTTTGGGATGCAGTATATATAATAATTTGGAAAACTAATTTGAAACTAATTGACTTAAATCTTTATTGAACATTTTCAAGAATCTCACTATGTTCATTGAAATAAAATATAATAATTGTATAATTATTTTAACCATCTTATTTATTTTTTTTAGAGTTTTGGGGAAATTTGGTGGTGGTAATCGTAAGATGATGACAGAACCCCAACGGCTTGATTATAAAATACATAGGCAGTCAAAAAAACCTGCTATTATTATTAAATTTATTGAACATACTGAATCAGTAACATTCAATGTTGATATGGTTTGTATATATATATGTAAAAAAAAAAATTGTGTAATAAATAATTATATTTATTTTTAAGGCTATTGAAACCGCTGCAGAATCGCTTAAGTCATCAACTGATCCATACTATCGTAAAAAATGTTGGGAAGTAATTAAATCATTTTTAGCAGCGTCTGTATTATCAAATGATGACAAATCAGTCTTAATGAAATTTTTTTCCCATTCTAGGTGAGTAAAAACATCTATTATTATTTAAATGTTTTAAATTGGCATAATCTATCATTTTAGTTTCAAAGAAGGCAAAATATCAAACTTTCAATCAACGGTATATAAATATCCTGATCCAGTTGTAAGAAACACTTATGTTATGGCATTAAATGGTAAACTATTTTATATTTTATCATTATTATTATTAATATCTATTACTGATTCAAAATTATGATTTACTCGTTTGAAATAGGTATTTTTGTAAGTGCAGCTGTTAAAGAACTTAGAGATACAGCTCTTGGAACATTGTTAGATGTTGTAATGCGTTATACAATGGTGGCTGTTTCTCAACAAGCTGGACCATTAGTCAACAGTGAAAAAAATGAAAGGTGTTCATTTGGTATGGATCCACTAGTATTGATTGATTCAATGGCAACTGTAATGAGTTATCAAGAAAAAGAACTCTTAAAACCTGCAAGGCTGGCACTAACTATTATTTTAAACACAGCTACAATTATTATGGGCTCCAAAGAAAGAGTATTGAAAACATTTCTATTGAAAATATTATTTGAATTTATATTAAATGTATGTATTTTATAGGCTTGTCAATTACCTTTTATGGAATATATGGTTGATAAGTTATGTGCTTTATGTTATGACCGTGCTTGGTATACTAAATTTGGAGGATGTTATGCAATACAATTTTTTTATAGTAGCATGTCTTCGCAATGGGTGTTTGAACATTTATATTTATTTGTTAAAGCCCAACTCTTTGTCATTATGGATTTATCTGGAGATGTATGTCACATATAATTTATTATTAAGCATACATTTATGAGAATACTTATCAATTATTATTTAATTAATATGTTTTCCTTATAGGTTTCAAATGGAGTTTTAGATGAAGCAAAAAAAAATTTAGAAAATATGTTAAGAAAAGCTGCATCACCATTAGATCAAAACTCAGGTTCTCAACTTCAAGCTTTACAGAAAAAAGCTATACTTGAAGTTACCTATGAACTCATTCGACAAGTAACAAGTCCCAATGATTTACTTAGAAACCATGTATGTATAATGTATATAATATTAAGCTTTAAAAATTGTGCTTAGTTTCATATTTAATAAAAAAATAATAATATTTTTTGATATTTATTAGTCCACACATTTATTGGGTGTAATAGCATCAGCTCAAGGAATTACTGTAACTCAAGTAATGGAACCTCATAAGGAAGGGTTGTCAGAAATTATACCTTTGAGAAAACATTTATTACGTCATCAAGGATTTAAAGCTCAAATTGGGATGATGGAAGGAAACACATTCTGTACTTCTTTGTTACCTCGATTATTTACAATAGGTAACATTTAAATACATATAATATTAATTTTTGTAATTTTATAAGTAATATTTCTTTAATCTTGTTAGATTATTAGTTAATTATATTTGTCAGTATCAATAGCGGCTTGTGTAGAGCACTGAGGAGTACTAAAAATCTAAACTAAACAAATTCCATTTATTTTGTAAAAAAAAAAATTGTGTTTGTGGTGGTTCTGTAATTAAAGATTAAAATAATATTTAAAATATATTTTATTATTTTTATACTATAAATTATTATAAATGCACAATTATAAAACAACTATGTTTTTGGTCTGCGCTAAAGATGATTGTTGAAATATGTATACACAGTTAAAATACATTATTTTTGTAATTTTGGGCTTATAATAATTTTTAGTAGAATATTAATTATTTATTTTTTAATTATTATTCAACGTCCAGCAGGATAGTATTTTACAAATAAAAATAAAAAAATAAAATTAATAATGGAAGGTTACAACTTAAGTCTGCATTTGTATGCACTAGTATGCACCTAATATGTTCTTAAATTTATTAAGAAATATGCAAAAATATAATCTTCTCCAAACTATATGCATTATATGCAAACATTTTTTGTTTTGGCCATACTTCTTACTTTCAAATCATGTGATAAAATGTAAAAAAAATAATATCCTTTTTAAGGCATGAAATAATAAACTATATATTATTGTATTTTTTAAAAAAAAAAAACTTATATTTATATTATAGTTTTAGAATATTATCAGAAAAACAACAATAAGTATAAACAAATAAGAATAAATTAATTATTGTATGTATACTGTTTCTTTCATAAATATTGCAAAAATAAAAACTGAACATCTATTTTTGATTGTAATTTAAAGAGATAAATTACATTTTTTGATCATAGACATCAACTTAATAATTAAAGTAAAATTTTTAAATAATAAATATTTTTATTGGTCAAAACAGTATTTTTTTCAAAATTATTACGAAATATGATGAAATATGCTATTATTCTTAAAATATGCATTTATATGCATTATAAACTTTTTTCTATGAATTTTCTGCTAAACAAATCATTAACATTTCTTACTCATATTGAACTGCATACTTCCAATAGAAATATGAAAATATATACAATTTCGGACTCTAGTTATGACCATATGAACTGAAATGGGACGGATTATGAAATAGAGTGGTAAACTGAATAAATTATTTGAGAGAAGATCATGCGCATAAAATGTACCATTTAGAAGAAAAGTAATAAAACAACGATTAGCCTTAATATGATAAGAAACTTACAGATAAGGAAATAATAATATTGAGGGTGATTCATTTTGAGAATATAAGAAATGTATAATAATGTAGTTTGTCTAAGTTCAATTTTCTCCTAAAGTCTAAATTTCCACTCGAATTTGAAATCTTTATTCGAGTTTGGCTCAGTTTGAATTTTTATTACTTAAGTTCGACTTAAAAAACCTAAACCTAAACCAAGCACTTGAAGATCGATTCAACTTTTCGAACTTTGAACCATTTGACCTACCTCTAATAAAAATATTAAGTATAATATGTAAGAATTTAATTTAAGATGTATTAAATTATTTATATTATACAGAATAAATTACTGTATTTATATCTCTTTAAGTTATAGAGATGATAAAAGTAGTCAATCGTTTTAAATTTAATAAAAATACATACTTACATACATACATATTTTGTATCTTAAGAAACCCGTAAAATAGAATGAGTAATTTTTTTTATACAGAATATTACTAAAATGAATACTTTTACTAGTATATAAACATTCTCAATGGGATAAATATTTGACATTTTGTTTACTACCAAAACCGTGATTTTCTTATATTTATTCTTAGAATATTGACTTAAATTAAAAAATTTATCTAATATTTCGTGCAAAGTTCTCATGCGAATAAATATTTCCCATCATTATTTTGACATTTCACCTGTAGTTGATATAATGAAATAAAAATTATGTGACATAATATATCATATTATTTATAATTTTATTTTTTGTAAAGTTCAACTATTTAATCAATTTTATTATGTATAATGTATTATATATATATAATTATTTTATTGTAATTTGATGGGTCCCCATACAAACTTGTTCAGTTGGGCCCATTATATTTTTTGAAGAACTAATTAAATAAATAAATATTGATTCATATAATCATATGACAATTTTATAAGAAATATTATGTAATGTATTTTTTTTTTTTATTATTGAAAGAAAGTCAATATTCTCAGATTAAAAGTTATAAAATCAAGTTTTTAATAGTATAAAAACGAATTATGTAAATTTAATTTTTTTAAATTTATTATTTATCGAAATTTCAATATTATACAGACAATTTTATATTTTTTTACTTATAGATTTGAATATAAAGGAACACAATTTATTCTATCATGAAGTGTCTAATCTTTGTGAAGCTAGTGATACAGCCATGTCCAAATTACCAGGATACAAAACAATGAACCCAGGTCAAATGTTATTATTACGTCAAGCTGGAATGAGAGCACTTGCGGCTTGTTATTATATTCCTCAACCAGAAGTAAAAAGTAGAATATTTCATGCATTATATGGTGCTTTAGACAAAAATAATCCAGATTTACAAGAAACGGCATTTCAGTGTTTAAGGAAATTTGTTTCTACTTCACAAATAGATATGCCAATGGTAATCATATAATACTTACACAGTAAAAACTTAATATTTCAAAATTATTTCATTTATTCAAATTATTTATTTAGGTACATGAATTAATGAAAAAACAATTAGGTGATCTAGGTGATTATAGAAATTTAACTTTAAGTGGTACAAGACGCTTATGGTATTTGGTTCAACTATTTCCTGCAAGTTTTAGTGATATGTTTTGCACACATCTAATGGAAATAATGAAAAAAATGTTTGAAGTTCTAATTCAATTGAAAAAAGGTGATATTAAATCTTAAATTCTTAATGAATAAAAAGAATTGTACGAGTTTTCTTTCTTTTAAATTTATCAAACCTGATTTAATGACCAGTAATTGATATATAGAGTATTTAAACAAGTTCGAAATGTGCATTCAGTGAACTCAGTTAATTCCCAATTTGTAAATGCATTTTAAACAATAAATTATAATATACTACCAGTATACTTATATACAGAAACCTTGAAAAGAATTAACAATATTCATTTTATCAGAAATTTTTGTTCAATCATATTCTCAAATATCTACCTAATAAATTATTTTACTTAAGAGAATGTTGCACAGAAGATTTTCAGTGATAAAAACATTTTTCGCAAAACAAATAAAATGGCGTTTAAAAATAATTTTAGAGTCAATATACTAATTATAAAATTGATAGAAAACAATATTTTGGAAATAATCTCATTGGCATTTTTTCAAATAATAAGTTTAAAAATTTAGTGTCCTAAAAATGAAAAAGAAATAGTACTTTGTACCTTCAATAACGAGCTTAATACTTAGTAAACTGTAAAACCCCAATGAGATTTTCTTTGAAATGTTGTCATCTACAAATTTTATAACAGATGTTATAACTTGTAAAATCACTTTAAAAAGCCATATTATTTGTCTTGCTTAAAATATTATAATAACATAACAAAGAATAGTACTTACACAGTATTATTTTTTAAGTACTATTAAAGTATATTAAAATAGTTTATAATTGTTAGGTTTTTCTTTTTCTTACAATGTCTAAGAATTCGCCTATATAGAACCCCTTAAAATGGGATATGTGACATCCTCTTAACCTAATCTAACCTTACACGTTTTCCAATTATCAGTAAAATCACAGTTCTTTCCATTTCCTTTTTAATTGTTATCATACTTTTACTGTTGTATGCTGATATACATATGTAATATATTATCATTAACCCAACCTATTGTTAATAGGTTCTATGTAGACAATTTTTATGAAATTTCAAGAAAAATGAAAATCTAGTTATTTAATAAATAATATTTATAAATTTAAAAATGGTACTATATACCATTTTTATTATTGTGTAATTACAATATTTATTTAAAAAAATATGTCTACTTAGATTGCAAATAAATGATTCCAGATTGACTTTAGAACCATAACACCTATTATGAAAATTAAAGATAATAATATTTCTGTGTTCTCGAAGCTTTTTTCATCATTTCAAATATAATATGCAATATATTTCTTACAAGTGAACCACATTTTTTAGCATATTTATGCATTTTTTACTCTTTTGGAAATAGATTTTTCGAAAAAAGCTCCAAGTTGCACTTGAAAATATTCTTTTTAATATTAATTATAGGTAGTTTGGCTCTAAATTTACTCTGATAAACTCATTATAACATGCATCTGTGTTATAAAGGTGTTTAAAAAAAGAAACCTTTAATTATAAAATATATAATATAACTAAATTTTTATAAACTTAATATATTATAGAATCATTTTAATATATAAATAAAAATAAAGTAATTAAAATGTAATTACCAAAAAAAATTAGGGAATGGGATGTTTTGGTATTGATAGTATGTATGATAAATATTATATTAAACTAATGGGATTATGGATTTATCTAAAATTTAAAATATTAAATATACAAGTGAACATTATAGTTAAAAATTTAGTCAAAAAAAAAAAAAATATATATATACAATAACCACAATGAATACTATTTTTTTTCCTTAGATTTAATATTTAATAATATATGAATATATTTTGCTTAAATTGTGTTTTTTATAATTTTCATCGTTGATGATTTTTTTTAATAATAAGGAATATAATTCTATCATAGTATAACGTGAAATAATATTAAATACAATTTGTCATTATTATCGGCCATTACTTAATCTTCCACTATAACTGTATTTAAATTAAAGTAAAGTTACAAATGTATGTAATAATAATATATAATGTTAGTTGCTAAAATAATACCACACATCTCCAAGAAGTGTTTTTTCAGACCATAAATATATTTATAAAATTACACCATTTGTCACATGTAAATTTCTTTTTTTTTTTTGCTTATTAACTTTATTACCCAGGGTGATCAGAGGCTGGTTTGTAGTATTTTAGTACCTATTTGTACATTAAAAATTTTCTGGCTTCAAATGTTTGCATTATTTAAATACTAAAATTACGCCCTTGGCTGAAAGTTGAATACAGAGCTGAAATTATAAAACATATGAATAATTAATTTGATGAATTTAAAAATAGTTCCCCCAGTCTATTTATGTTGTTATTTATTACACATATTTTGTGTATCTTTATAAACATTGTAAATTAAGTACTCGTATAATTTTATAACTTAATTATAATTCTACTTATAATATATATTGTTCTAACTTAAATTAACTGACTTATTGAATTAGGAATTTCAAAAAGTGGAAACTATGAATCGATAATGGTGATCATTATTGAAATGTATAAACAATTACCTGTAGCTAATTATAGGCACATTGAATCATTATGTAGACTAGTTTTGGATAGTGAAAAAAGCCTTCAAGTCAGTATATTATCCCCATTTCATGTACCACTTTTAGGATGCTTACTTAAATTTCCTACCCAAATTGTTCAACTGTTTTTACAAGATAATCATATAAAGGTTAGTTATTTATTTATTTATTTATTTAAGATAATGTAAAAATGAAAAATCTTTTTTATAATTATTTTACATAGATAATTAATTAATATATTAAATATATTACTGCATAGGAACCTAATTGGATAAAATATTTACATATGATGATTGCCAATGAAAAATGCCAAACAATACGAGAAGCTCTTCAGGGCAGTGGACGTAGACTTAATGAGTTAATTACTACTTCTCACTCAGGTTAATAATGAGTGATTTATTTTATTAAAAATACTTCAATATTACTTTTTTAAAAATTATTTCTTTTTATTATTTGTTTTTTAAAAATGTTCAATTTATTTAGATCCTACAAAAATAATCGAATATGAAACTGTAAGAATTATCCATACTATTGTACGACTTGATAAAAAATGGATATCTAATCAAACTGATCTAATTATATCATTATCAGAACTATGGGCATCTGACAACTATCAGGTATAAGTAATTATTATTCAATTAATTTTAAATAATAATTTTGTAATTATTTTATTAAAGGAACATTTTTTGAATCCTGGATATCTTGAATTTTCTCATTGGAATGAACCAAAAATGTTAGCAAAAGTATTGCTTCAGTATTTTATTCATAATCCCAATCAAGTTGATTTACTTTTCCACTTGATAAAAGCGTTTTGTTTTAGATTCATATCTGATTTTCAGGTGAGTAAAATAAAAACACTTATTTTACCTATTCCCTATTACTACCTATACTATGAATAATATAAAATTATAAACCAAAAATAAAAAAAAGTCATTAAAATTCATTATTAAATAGTATTTCTTCAAGAGCCGATTTTATATTTTTTAGTTTTTACGGGTCTATTTAGAAGAAACGGTTGCAAAAAATTTTTCACCTCAATGGAAGCGTACAGCATTCTTTCGTTTTGTAGAAATATTTCAAGATAATAATATGAGTAATCATTTCAAGTCCAAAATCTTACAATATATTATACTACCTTCAGTTTCGGCTAGTTATGAAAAGAACGAGCAACAAATATTAATTCGTGGAACATCTGATCCTTCAGACTCAGCTGGAAATATAGTTACATCATACATATATCAGGTATTACATTTCTATTATTGAAAAAATTTAACTTTCTATTTTAATTATAATTTATGATTTTTTAGTTAATTGTACATGAAGTACCACCAGGAATTGGTGAAGACAGCATAAGAATACATTTGTTGCAACTTGGATGTATGTTAGTTGATGATATCCCTGATGATAAAGATGCAAATAATCCAGAAGATGGACTTTGTGAAAATTTAAAACGAGTTATGAGTTATGCTTGGCCATGTTTATTAGATAAATCTTGCGTAGATCCAACTGCTCGATACAGTGGTCATTTGTTATTATCATATATAGTTGCTTCATACAACAAAGTTAATAGTCGAATCATTTTACAGGGTATATAATGTGCAGTATTTTGTTTTTATAAACTTTAGCTTATAATATAATTTTGATTTATAGTGTTTCATGAACTATTAAAAGCATTTCATGTTGAAGTAAGAAATGTTGTTCGTCAAGCTTTGGATTTAATAACACCAGCATTATCTAATCGAATGCTTAATGGAAATAAATCATTATGTCAATGTACAAAAAAAATCATTGTTGAAGAAGCACATTTAATGCAACAACTGTTTCATGTATTACACTTGGTCGTCAGACATTACAATGTAATTTTTAACTAATTATTAATATACTTTATTTTAAATTATGAATATTTCAATATCGCTATTAAATTTTTTCACAATGAATTTAAAAAATCTACAGGATGATTTTTGAAAATAATCTTATAATTTTTACCTTCCTCCCTTATTTGTTAAAACTGTATTATTTTTGAATTTCTAATGTATTTTTTTAAGAATATATTTTTATATGAATTTAGATCTTACATTTTTCAAGTCTGATGAATATTTCCCAAGTAATTAGTATTCGTATTTTAGACGTGAAGAAGTACTGTAATATATCATTTTTAACATCTATTATGTACTATTACATTGCGGTTCTATTCTGCTATGTATTTACTTTAAATGCTTATTACTTGGGATAGGTATATTTATTGATTTAAAAAATCAAAATGTATATTCTTTAAGAATTTATAATTTAAATCATAGATTGCCATTTAAAAATCAAAAGTTAATATAATATAATAGTTTTAAAAACAGGAGAGAAAATATTTTTAAAATTTTTAAAAATATAGAATTGTGTGTAGCAGTAACTTTTGAAAATAGTTTCATAAAAATTAATCATACATACCAAGATTACTTATGATAAAAAAATTAACTCTATTATTTAAACACCTTTTTTAAAATTTTTGTTGAGGTCGCTTTTTGTGTAGTTAAGGTAACAGTAATATTAATTTATATATGCACACACACATACATTTTCATCTTCTTCTTCTTCTTCTTCTCCTTCGCCTTCTCTCCCAACTATTTGGGGTCGACCACCCTGGTCCTACACTTCCACTTAACTCTATCTCCCGCATCTTCTTCACTTACTCCCACCTTCCTCATATCACTTGCCATTACATCCCCCCATTTCTTTTTCGGTCTTCCTCTAACCCTCTTAACAACAACATGCATTTCCCTTACTAATCTTACTGCCTCAGTCTCTTTCCTCCTTAATACATGCCCGAGCCATCTTAATCTATTCTCTCTCATTTAGTCTACTACGAAGCTACCCCTATACTACCTCTGATATACTCATTCCTTATTTTATCCTCTGTAGTAACTCCGCTCATCCACCTTAACATTCTCATCTCAGCTACACTCATTCTGTGTTCTATCTTTCTACCTACTGCCCAACATTCCGTTCCATACATCATTGCAGGTCTCACCACTGCCTTATAAAATTTACCTTTTA
>JAIPRL010001436.1:0-34630 GCA_025469235.1 Pemphigus obesinymphae | reverse complement strand
GACATCACGGCCGTTGGGTAGACCCGCACATATAACTGATGGAACGGCTACCGCAGCCGCTGTCAGGCTGGTACTGGTCACTTGGTCCCTTAGGCTATCTCCACACCCAAGTACGCAATTTTGTTTTTCCCGCGAACATCCGAGATGGGAATACTCGCCTATATTCTTATTAAAACTTCTCATACTTTTTGACAAGTTTTATGTCGGCTGTCGACCTGACGCAACCTCAATTAGTCGACTTCTACGACAGGCATGAGGAAACCGTGGAGGTATTCTTAGCCCCCTCCACAGGGTTACACACATACATTTTCATATTATTTGAAATTTGCCTATACATGCACCTTAAAATTAGAAAGCCGTGAACCGTCTTAAATGTATTGGCTTTTTTATATATTTTTTTCGTGTTCTGTATTGTATTTATTACCAAAATATGTTGTAGACAGAGTATTTAGATTTGTTTTCTTTAATCGGATGACAATCATCTTTAGGAATATAAATATTCAATAATATAAAATTTCTCCAAGCAGACAATTAAAATGTTAATTTTATTACATCCTAGCAGTAAAGAAATGTAGTTTATATTTTGTCAATATACTAGTTAAAGTTATTAGTGAAACCAAAACCCAAAACCAAAACTTGGCCTCTGGTACACGATATAAAATTATTTTAAATTATAATTTAATTAGTTTGCTTTAGCAAATCTATAATTTTATCACTTATTTTTCTTGGTACACTTAAATAGCTACTATTTATGATGAAAAAATAATTTTCTATGCTTAATGTTTTTAGTTTTAATTATTATAAATAATATTAAATTATTATTTTCAGGTTTATTATCCAATTAGACATAGACTTATTCAGCACATGTTAAATGCAATGCAAAGATTGGGTTTTATGTCATCTGCCACATTTGAACACAAAAAATTGGCGGTTGAAATGGCTGAAGTTATTATTAAATGGGAATTACAACGAATTAGAGATGAAAACAATTCAACAGAGGTACATTTGATTGAAATCAATTAGAATATTTATATCTTTGATTTTATCCCACATAATTTAGTTGGTTATTTTAGTACTCACTCTTCTTCACTTTTCCAAAAAATTTTTATCTAACACTTCCTATATCTCTCTTTATAATTAAATAATTTATATTTACTATTTAAAATACCTTTCTTCTCTCAATATTCCCTAATAATATTGGCAATACTTCTATTAATATAACTACCTCGGACATAAGATTTCCTTATTTAAAATAACTTATACACACAGATCACTTTAAAAAGGAACATTGGGGACTTGCTATTACATAATTCAGCAACAATGAGCATGAGTGTTTGACATGCTATCTTCTTACCAGTCATGAAAGCACCATCAATGAGAGATAGGTTATCACTATTTCATCGATTACTAACATGTTCAAATAATTTAAAATAAAGTGTACCCTGTCCTACATGCTACACTACAATCTTCCCTCACAGTTTTTACTATTTATACAAAAAAATACTGCTTGGTAAGAATCTGTTTTGTTGTTATTGAATTGCCCCTAACAAAAACTAATGAGGTTAAATGTTTGTCCTATGTAATTTATGATACATTTATACATCTATATATAGTTTATACCTATACCACACATAGTATTTTATTTATCGAAAGTATGCCGTACACACAACTTACTGTAGTCCCACAAATGCAAAACATTGAAAATACATAAATAATAAAGTAGTATTAGGATAATGAAATAGTATTTTAGTATTATGATGTTTACAGATTCTTAATAATAATATATTTTGAAAAAATAATGGTTGCATAGTGACTTAGGTTTTTAACGAATAGTTAAAATAAAAATATTTTCTTTATTTATTGAATTAACCACATCTGATGTGTCATAAAAAAAAAAACAATTGTACCAGTGTTAGGTAAGTTACTTTTAAAAAGTAACCAAGTTATGATAATAGTTACAAAATAAAAAGGTAACTAGATTACTTTTTCATTACCTAAATTCAAAAGTAATAGTGTTAGATTACTTTTTAACTCAAATGTAACTTGTTACAATGACATTACTTTTAACACTTGTAAATATGTAAAAATGAAAATAATAAAATATCTTTATTTTTTCTCATTTTATTTTGTCTGTCTAATATTATGAAACATAATATCTTGCCTATTTCCACCTATTATTACAATCATTAAAATATCTGCTTTTCATATAAGGGTTATCGTCAGTTTTAGATAAATTTATTAGAATGAATTAATTTTTTTATTCATAAAATTGTAATCTATTTTTTTACAAAGTTACTTATAAAGAACTAACATAGTTAGTTAATCTTCCATTACTTCAAAAATTTAATAATGATATTACCATATTGTTATTCAAATATGTTACAGTAATAGTAACTTCCATTACATTACTACTAACACTGTGAACTATGGCATGGAATAAACATTACCAGTCTTCTTTGTACGTCGGCATTCAAGGATTATATTTTTAAGTCATATTTTATTTACTAGTAAAAATCGACATTTATTAATAATTTAGCAAACTTAAAATAGTTATCTCAAAAACTAATTTATGTACTACTATTTATTTAAAAAAAAAAAAAGTCCGAGTAGGGTAATAAAGGAAATTTAAAACATTATTTCTACTACTTCCATTTATCCAACAATCAATTCGTAGAGTCTAAGTGTCCTTTCAACACTGAAAATTCAAGTTACATCTTCAAGAAATCAATGCACAATTCGATGATTTACTGTTTCATAATAATGTGAGGTAGCTTAGCAAAGAGAATATTTAGCAAAGTTTCTTGATCTTTGGAATGAAATGAAACAAATCCGTCTTAAGAATATGCATTTGGCTGCCAAAGACCATTCAAAATTCCTCACGGAAAACAAAAACATAGCAATCATTGTGTTATTGGCAGATATATTCTAATACATCAATTCTTAGAATCAGAAACTTCAAGACAATCAGAATCTTATTTGTCACTTTGTGCCATAGGTCAATTGTTTTTGTAAAAACTGGTATTATTTTTGCAAAATCTTGGTAATGAACGCTTACATTTTCGTATTTGAAAAAAGTTTGTGATAAAATAGACTGAATTTACATCAGCATTTTCACCAATTTTATGACTTAAGCGTAACTACACATGCTAGTGTACTTTGTACACGAAACTTGCAATTATCTTAATTTATTTTGGTTTATTAATTATTTTCAATTATTATTCTTATCTAACCTTTTTTTACCATACATATAATATTTATTATATTATCGTTTGGATAGTGATTAAGATAAAAATTATAAAACAGTAAGATTATATTTACTTTTATCCTTTATAATACCTATAGCAATTAAAACATTTTTTTTTTTATTTCATATATTATTATAACTAAATTTCAAACAAAATCAAATATTACTTTATTATTTTATAAGTAAATATAGGTGATTATACATACAATACCACATTGTTTTCTGTGTATCCAAATTAGTGTATAAAATACACCACGTGTGTAATTATTTAAAAAAAATACAGCTTGTGTAGTTAAAGAATAAAGAATAAATTTGAAAGGTATTTCTCAGATTTCAGAAAAATTTAAAACATTTTGCAACGGTTGAACAGTAGCTTTACTGTCAATGAATTAATAAATGTGTTCAAATGCATTAAAGCATCTATACAAATGGAAATCATTGAATTCCACAAATATGTCTTAAAAAATCTGTACAATAAAATGTTTTCAAAAACTCAGTGACTGCCTACCATAAATTTTGGTTAAAATATGTAAATATCTGAAAAATAATACCCAACATTGAAATTATTGTTAATGAAGTTGTGTACAATGTTTAGCTCCACATACATCTGTAAGTCCGTTTTTTTAACAATGAATTATATCAAGAACACATTCAAATCTCTGCTCACTAACGAACATATTAAAATGATGATGAAAATAGCATGCACATACTTTTATTATTTTTTTATGATATATTTTTGATGATTAGTTTTTATTTGATTTTCTGATTTTGCCTTTACTTTCTTTGGTTAAATATGTACACTGCAATTTGATGGCCCATGAAAACTTTCCTAATTCCTATTGTAGCTCTCCAAAAATATTAGTTGGTGACTTTTAGCTTAAACTAATAGGTTTATAAAATGTTTTATTGTACATCATACAGCACCTGTTAATTCCTGTAATATCCTCTTGAAATTTTAATTTTTTTAATATTATGTGAGTCAAATTTCCATTTTTGTGACCTACTACTATTATTATTTGTTATTTAATTTATTATTAAAAATTATAAATTAATAATATATATATATATAATTTTAGAATTGTATGGAAGAAATTGTGAAAAAAATTAAACTTGAACCTTCAATTCCATTACAATCTGATGATATTGACAAAGATAAACCTATAAATAAAAATGATTTTGGAGTTGTTTTTAATTTTTTAGCTAAAATTGCATGCCAGGTTTGTTGTTTGTTTTTATTTACTTATTAATAAAAATTACTTTTATATAATTATTAAATATCAAAATTGTAGGTAAATGATGGTGTTGCTGGAGGTATGGCAGAACTATTATCAAAACGTTGTGTAACATTATTAAGGACTGCTTTAAAATCCGAAGCTATAATGTCTAGATGTATTGATATGTTAAAGTTAGCTTGGATGGAAAAAGTTTTTTGTACCGTATCAAATTTGGAGCCTGCTGCTAATAATCCTTCTACTGCAATTGCTGTTGCAAATATTGCATCAGCATTTGATCTTTTAGCATTTTTTTTAACTACCTTACCTAAAGAACAACTCTTATACACAATTAAACCTCTTCAAAAGTCATTATATGAATGCATTAGTACTACTAACATGAAGGTAATTGATATTGAAATTCTCATATTATTTTCTTATGTACAATTTTATTTTAAATGTATGTTATTTTAGATTGGAAGAATGGCTCATGCATTTCTTACACGTTTAATTTTCCATTTTCCTATGATCAAACCATATCTCAATGAACTTGAAGAACTATATATTTTAATAAATGTGGTACGTTACTATAATAATTAAATTACACATATTACAAAATGTAATTGTTATATTGTTATATTACAGTTAATTGACGAAAGTTTAAATAATTTTGAGAAAAATATATCACAAAATTATAATAGATTTTTGACATGTGTCATCATGTTAAAAGCAGCTAGTGCAAATAATGCCGCTTTTATTGATAATTTGTCTTCTCGTTTTGTTCATGTACTGCAAAAAGTCTGTCGTGAACAGCCACAAAGTACAAATTCAGAGTCCTCTATGGGCATAAGTGAACTGGTTATTCAAAGTTTAGATTTAATGAAAAATAGAGTTAGTAATATGCATATTGAAACTCGAAAAACGTTTATTGGTACGATTCTTGTTGGATTGATTGAAAAAACTAATGATGCAAGAATTATGAAAACAATTTTAAAGGTATGTATAACCAATAATTATATAAATCTGAATAAATTCCAACAGATTTGATCACAGGACTCATTATTTTAAAATCAAACCAAATTATTAAATCGGGATCCCACAGGGTGTGATGTGTTGCATAGTACAGTGCTCAATATAATGCGGTACAGTAGATGATCCGTAGGAATGGTGATTTGTAGCTTGTTTTTGCTACCAGATTTAAAATAGACTTGCCGCGCACTCATTAAGTCGATACAATGTGTTCCCACAAACAAACTTGGCTCATGCGTATTTACTTACTGTGTGTATACTAAAAGTCTTTTTCTATATTTTTTGTTTGTTTTTATCAATCCTGCACTAAATAAAGCGAGCTACACTTTTAAACTATGTTCCCATGTAACCAAGCATTCGAATAGAACTCGTTAAATTATGCATTGTGGGATTCCGGCTTCACATTTCTTAAACATGTATTAATTGTATTTATTTTGATATTTTATTTTTCTTAGCTGAATAATATTTTTGTGCATAGAAAAAATGTAATATAATAAAATATTTTGAATATTTGCATTCAAATGAAAATAAAATTGTTGTCATATTGTGTTGCGTGCATACTGTTTGTGAAGCAAGTCTAAGTTTGGTTGTTGTGCCATGTTCGACAGTCTGTAACTTTAAACAACATGTGATAGGTTTAAAATTTTGGTTGTTTGATTTCATTTTTTCTTTAGACTTAACATTTATACTAACCTTTATTACAAAGATTTGAGTTAAGATAAAAATTGTTATAAACATAAAATCTAAGACTTTGTATTTCAGATGTTGGAAGAATGGATGCACAATTCTCCAAATGAAGGACCCAATTTGCGTGAAAAATCAATACTGTTGGTGAAAATTATGCAGCATATTGAAAAAAAATTTCCTGATCTGAATGCTCAATATTTAGATATCATCATTCATATTTATAGGTAATATTTTTCTTACTATGTATTTTTTATAAATTTAAATATAAAATAGTCTTCTAAAGTTTGATTTTTCTTCAATTGCATACATTGAAATTTAAAAAAAAAAACTTAATTTTGAGAAAAATTGTTTTTGATTTGGTTCTGGAATGGGGTAAAATATTTATTTCTTTACTTTTTTTTTACTAATTATCTATTCCAGAACCATAAAGTACTGTAGTACCCTAGCCAACATGTACTCACACTGAAAAATACACTGTTATTGTAATCTGATTTTTGTATTATAATACAATTATTATATACATTAAATATTATTATTATTGTTTGTTTTACTATAACTTGTACTACACAAAATTCAATTACACAGATAATAGTAATACGATTTTTAAATTGTTCTTCGATAACAACCATTATTCTGATAATTTAGATTAACTTCTGATTTCTCAAATTTAATATTATTATGGCATAGAAACTTGGACCAAAATCTATTTGTATTCATTATGCTGTACTACTATTGAAAAAAAAATTTTAAGTAGTGACTACAGTACTAAGGTATTTGGAACAACGTAGTTCCCTCGATTATTAACCAATTCTATTGAAACTTTTAAAAATATTAATTATAGATTGAATTTTTAAAGAAAATATAAAATTACCATTTTAAAATTGGCCCTAATGTCTAGGTATTTCTATGAGATGAGATACTTAGACTTTTTAGATCATAAATGCATTTATTTTTATTTTCTTATGTTTTTATATATCCTTAGTTATCGTTACATTACATTTAATATTAAATACATAGTAAAATTACATAAAAACACAAATGTATTTCAGAGATGAGGAGTTAAGAAATTCAGAGCTTGGACATAAATTAGAAGCAGCATTTTTAAGCGGTTTAAGATGTTCACAACCAGCTGTTCGTGAAAAATTCTTCACTTTATTTAATCAACAAATTAATACTCGACTACCAGAGCGTTTATTATACATAGTGAGTTCACAAAACTGGGAACCAATGATGACACATTACTGGATAAAACAATGTATCGAATTAATATTAGCTACAGTTGATCCGAGTAAGAATTTTAAAAAATAAATTATTAATAAAAATTTCATTTTTAATATATATTTGTTCATCTATTAAAATTAGAATTAATTAATATTTATTTTATAGATTTGTCTGTGATTTTAAAAGACTCTAACTCATCAACTTCATCAAAATTGCCAACAATTAGAGAATTGGTTAATAATTGTGATTCTTCATTCAGAGAAGAAATTCTTAATACTAATGAAGATGTTGCAGTTAAATCTGAGTATGCAATGGATACTGATCAAATAGTGACTGACAATATTGAAGTTGTTGAGGGTGGTAAATTAGAACCATTAATTAGCAGACATATAAAATTTATGGATAATTTAAAAACAATGAAACTTGGAGATATTTGTTCAGCTATAGCTCAGCTTTGTCATATGGATTCAAGCTTGGCTGAAAAAATTTGGCTAGTTTTATTTCCTGCAATTTGGGAATCATTAAATTCCACACAAAAAACTGTAAATACTGAAAAATGTTTTAATTTTATATTATGAATTACATTTACATATTTATAGTTCACTTAATTAATAGTTATACTCAAATTTTTTTTTAGATATTATTGCCTGAAATTAATCAATTTATTGTAAGTGGTATACATGTTGTTCAAAGAGATGTTCATCCAAGTGTTATATCAACATTCTTTGAGGCATTGTTTCAATGTGAACCGAAAATACATTTTAAACCAAGTGTCATGTTGTATATTGGGAAATCCCATAATTTATGGCATCGCGTAACTTTGTCTTTAGAAAAAATGATGATAGATAATAACTTTGAAGTATCTAAACAAGATTGTTATGAATTTGAGCCGGAAATATCTCCTCAAAGAGTATGTTTTTCTTTCAATGATTGACTATAATTATGTTACGACTTTGAATATCTGTTTTAGGATGTTATTGATACATTAGCAGAAATGTACAAACAGCTTAAAGAAGAAGATATGTGGGCAGGTTTGTGGCAAAAAAATGCTCAATATCGTGAGACTAAAGTTGCTCTTGCATTAGAACAACAAGGGTTGTTTGAACAGGCATTGTCTACATATGAGTCTTTAATTGAAAAATATCAAAGTGAATTTTCCAACACACCTGCATCAGTTCAGATCTTAAGTGAAGCACGTTTATGGGAATCACAATGGATTAGGTGAATAATATATTTTTATAAATACAAAATTTAACTTAACTAATAAAATTTAAAAATTAACTTTTAATCACATTTTTGAAATTTAATTATGTATATTTTGTTTTATGTATGTTTACATTTTTGAATAAACTGTTGAATAGGAGTTTTTGGGTAAAGAATTATTTGAAAAAATCAATTTTATTTGAAAATATAAAAAAATAAAATATTTAAAAGGAGTTTTTTAATTTTTCTAATAATTTAGTTAACTTTTAACAATTATCATTTATCAATTATTATTGATAAAGATATACAACTTTCGCTTTTATGTACCTTCTTAAATATTACTTATCAACAATAATCAAGTATTCATGAGTGCATATAGCAGTAAATTTTTTGATTAAAATCAATGTTCGTCAAATTTTTACTCCCACTAATGTGTATGTGTACTAGTTTAATTTATGTGTTTTTCTGCAAAAACATGCTGTACTTTAATTGAGTTAATATTATATAAGAACACTTTTATTTTTGGATTATTTGTATAGTTGACTTCAGTGGTATATTTATCTAGTTTTAGTTAAGTATATTACTTTATATTAGTAAGTATAAGATCAGGGACAGTCTGAGGTATTGAAACCTAAGAAACGAGCAACCTACCTACCTACCTCAAAAAAAAATATTAGGACCCTTAATTTATTTACTTATTTCATTATTTGTATGTATCTTCATATAATGTGAATTTTTAAGTTAAAGTTCAAAATTTGATTGTTTTATGTTTTAGGTTCAATACAAATTTAAAATTAGTTATAAATTATAATTTTATGCAGGTATAATGATTTATTTATTTATGTTAGGTAATTTATGACATTGTATATTGGTCACTCTGATTAACTTTTGCCTTGTGGGGTTTTTCTGTTATTTTCGAAAGTGTAGTCAGATTATGACACTTAAATTGTGCGTTCGTTTTGATTTTTTTTGTCATTAGTTAATATATTTGTTCCTGTGTAAATTATTTAAAATAATAAACTTAATTGAAAGGAAATACAATCCACTAATAAAAATCACTAGCTCCCTCACTGTACTCAGAATTTAAAATGTAACAATTTATTTATTTATTTTAATATCTATCTCAAATGGAAATTACAAGATTAGGAAATAATAATAGCAAAAATAAAATAAAGAATAACAAAAAAATATTAACTTAAAACATATCTATTTATATACCTAACTAGATTTGAGTAGCTATTCTTAGCATTCATAGCAATTATTCAAATTGCTAATGTATAGAATTATTGTTATTATAGGAAGTAGAATGGGAAGGAATGTAAAGACAATTGAGATTTCTTGTGCTGTGAGAGGAACTATAAATGAGACATGAGAAAGAAGGTCAGAAGCATCAAGGGAGTTATTAAGAAAGAAATAATAAATAGATAGTCAATGTGATTACGATGGTCAACTAAGGGAGGTAAATTTAAAATGCAGCAAAAATGTGAATAATCATGATTAAGAGGCCGCAACACCTGCGACTTTTAAGGGGTTCTGTATAGGCAATTTTTAAGAAATGAAAAATAAAAGTCTAACAATTTAGAAATATTTATGTACATTTTAAAATTAATCTAAAAATAGCCCCGTACCCGTATCACTTTTTATTGTTGTGTAATCACGAAATTTCCATCTAAAAGACCAATACACGTGACAAAATTGTGGAACTATGAAAAGTCAGATTTACAATCTGTAAAATGATTTGAATGTGTCGGCCTGTCTTCTAGGGATCGATTGAGGCATTTTTCTTTATTATTGCAGATTAAAATATAATCAATGGTTAAAAATTTTGATTTTCAATGATAAATAACACGACTAAAAAATAAAATAAAAATAAACGCCTCGATCGATCCCTAGAAGACAAACTGATGAATTCAAAACAGAATTGAAATCCGACTTTTCAAAGTCCTACAGTTTTGTCATGCTTTTAGGTCGATTTTTCGTTGGTGTCGCGGTCTCTTAAGGAGGGGAGACATTTTAAGTATGTGAGCAATAAAAGGTAAAAATTTATTTTGAATACGCTCAAGACGCAATTGATCCTGAGCAAGATAAGGGTTCCAAACTACAACTCCATATTCAAGTATGGATTGAACAAGAGCAATGTAAAAGGAATAAAGATTAAGAGTGAGACCTATATGGGAGATCCATAGACTAAATTTAACAAGTTCTTTTATAATATATATATAATCATGGTACATAAATCATAGCAGACACAATGGGTATGCATTGTATATGGCTACATACTCTAATTAATTTAAATACATTTATAATGATAACAACATCATCATCATCATATACAGCTTAAAGAACCATTGAGGTCCAACGTCGCCATCACATACTTTTTCCATTCTTCTCTATTATACACCACGTCTATCTGAACTCCTTGTAGTGTTTTTAGATCCTTCATGACAGGAGTCCCTCCATCTTGTTCTAGGTTTGCCCAGAGGTATTTTACCTCTCGTTTCTGCCACCAGTACCCATTTAATAATTTGGTCGTCTGCCCTCCATACGTATCCTAGCCATTCCAAGTCTTTTACTTCTTGTATATGAGAGAATATATGGTTTTCCATAGAGCTATTGTAGTTCATTATTATGTCTTCTTTCATATTGTTCCATATAGTTTTTGAAATATGTATACATAGTCATAATTGCTAAAATATATTTTAAACAAATGTCATATTAAACAAGTTATTTATTAACAAATAAGTTCGAAACTGTTATTGTTCACAGCAAAAATAGTTAACACTTATTGAATTTGTAAGAAAAATAATACCTACTTATATGATTATCATAATATTATGAAAATATATTGTCATATCATCAACCCCACCTATTATATACATAATATATTATATATACACTATAACTTACAAAGATACCTCTAGTTGGTACTTTCTGCTACTACAACATTAACCTAGAAATTGGCTTTTCCCCATACTATAATCATAATGTTTGCGTCTACCAATAATATAAACTAGTGAAAACATTAAGTTTTATATTTATTTACATAGTGAAATCTCACTTAATATTATATTACTTCAGTAATGGACAAATTTTCTAGTTTTTGGCGAGCCCCATTGAAATCAATTCATTGTGTCCCTCTAATTAATAATACCTTTGAATAACAGATGCAAAATAAGTTAATAAGTTTTTGTGGTTCTGTGGACTTTAACTATGCTTATCTATAGTGGACTTAATAATATATACAATAAATATCTCATCAAAAATGTCTTTACCTAAAAAAGTGTATGTATAAATAAAAATGATTTATTATTCTACCAACAAAAATGAATTTTCTATTAAAAGGTTCTTTACCCAAAAACTTCTTTTACCTAAAATAACATATAAACAAATAAAACATCGTTGTAAAATTAATACATTTCTCTCTATACTCAGAATATAAAAGTAAAAGTAAGAACATATACATATCCATATAATTTATTAATTCTTATTTTGTTCATTACATACAATTATTGTATATTATAGATGTTCAAAAGAACTCAATCAATGGGACATTTTACTTGAATATTCAAAACTCAATGGTCATCTAAACCCATTTTTAATACTAGACAGTGCTTGGCGGATACCTGATTGGCATGTAATGAGTGAAGCATTAAGTTGTGTTGATAACACATGCCCGAAAGAATTTTTATGGAAGGTATTGGAAAAACCAATTATTTAATATATATAATGTGATAATCACTTATATAACTGTAAAAATCATGCAACTTCAACTGTTTTTTTTTTTTTATTGTTATATTAAATAATACTCATTTTAATGTCTTTAGAACTTTTGTATGTTAATTACTTATATGCAAGTGCAATATAATTTTTTTTCAATAAAAACCCTCATTCTAACCATTAATTTCCTTTAATAGATCGAAAAATATAGGTTCTAAATTTCAAAATACCAAGTAACATCTATGTTATTAACAAGTAAAAGCAATTTGAATGTTTATTAGGCACATAATTTATAATCATATTTTTTACTAATTAAATAAAACTAAATAATTTTTTAACTTTAAATTTAAAAATTATATATTATAGTAAAATGATAGTTTTATAAAAAAAAAAAATTTAGTTGCATGCACAAAATTAAAGTATACAAGTGTCATAATTTTCTTCTTCTCTTTCGCCTTTTCTTCCAATTATTTGGGGTTGGCCAACCTAATTCCACACTCCACTTAACTCTATCTCTTGCATCTTCTTCACTGCCTCTAATATATAGTACCCCTACCTTCCTCATGTCATTCACTATCACACTTCCACCTCCTTTTCAGTCTTCCTCTCCCCTTCTCACCATTAATATCAATTTCTTTTTTGAAAAAAAAAAAAATCTTACTACCTCAGTCTCTTCCTTTCTTAAAACATTCACGAGCCATTTTAATCTATTGTCCCTAATTTTGTCATCTATTGAAGCTACTCCTATACTAACTCTTATATATTCATTCCTTATTTTGTCCTTTCTAGTAATAACACTCTTAACATTCTCATCTCTGCTATACTCATTTTCTATTCTATCTTCCTATCTACTGCCCAACATTCTGCTCCATACATCATTGCAGGTCTTACCACTATCTTAAAAATGTACCTTTGAACCTAATTCTTTTGTCACACAAAACATCTGTTACTTCTGCCAACTTCATCCTTCCATACTTAATCCTGTGTTTCATATCCTTTTTGAAGTTTTCGTCTTTCTGTACAACAGACCTTAAATACTTAAACATTCAACCTCTTTCACTACATTCCCACTCAACTTAATTTCTTGGCTCCCTATTCCCTTTCTCTTTTACCAAAATTATACTCCGTATATTCTGTTTTACCCCTATTAATCCTTAGTCCTTTACTTTCAAGAGTTCTTTACTTCCCTCTACTCTTCAAGTCTATCAAATCCAACAAACCTTGGTGCACTACAACTCTAACCCTAAAATCCTCAGTTTCTCCACATAGATTCCTCACTCTTGTACTAACCTCTTCATACATATCTTCAATAATGTTATTAAAACACCTTTGGTAATCTTTTCTTCATTAATGTCCACTTTAAGATCTCCCTAGGAACCCTATCATAAGCCTTTATCATAATTTCCTTTTTCTTTCTCTGTACTTCTCTACAGCCTGTCTTACACAAAATATTGGCTCCATTGTTGACCTCCCAGGTATAAACCTAAACTAATTTTTAGTAACAATTGTCTCAATCGTTGCCTTTTATCTATTATCTTTTCCCAAATCTTCATCCTGTGGCTCATAAGTTTTATTCCTCTAATTTTCCACATTCTTGTACATCTACTTTGTCCTTAAATATTGGTAATTCACAATTGTTCTTCCACACTTCTGTAATTTTTCCTTTAACTAGTAACTTTTCCCACATTTTATTTTTACATATTTCCTTCCATGTTTCACATAAAATAATCAATTTGTGATTTTTTCCCTCCACTCTTATAGGTTATATAATGCTATTCTCTCTTCCTAAAAGAAGTCTTCACAATTGCTAATACATACACTGATGCAATGTCAAGTAATCTTTGCCCAGCCTCATTCCTTTCTCCAAATCCATACACTCCATGCACTTTATCATAATCTGTTCTATCACAGCCTACATGTCCATTATTATCCTCACCAATTTTAAATAAACAAATGTATCTAATTATTTATTAATTTGTTTTATTATTATTATTATTAATATTAATATAATAAGTGTGATAACAATTAAAGAAGTAAAATAAAAAATAATTGCAGAATTACAATAAATTTTAGTTTCATTGAATGTTACTTGTTACTAATTATGTAATGATGTAATTATATATTGTAAATATATATATATTTTTATTTACAAACTAATTTTTTATTAGATGTATTTATACAGAGGATTTTTGGCAATTTGTCATCCAGATGAACCAAATTTACCATATGTTGCTCGAAATGTAGAAATGGCTAGTATACATGTAATTAGAGAATGGAGAAGATTACCACATATTGTATCACATATACATTTGCCATATTTGCAAGCTTCCCAACAGGTAAGATATAAAAATAAATATAATAATATTTTCATATTTTCTTTTATTTTTAAACATAAAGAAAGAAAGCCTAGTAATATTTTTCTTTGTATTATTTATTAGGATGTATATAGGCATATTCATGCATTTATACATAATGTTCAATCTTTATTCTTAAATATGCTCTATTTATAAAAATGTATCTTTGTATTTGCCTCCTAATACAATTTTTAAAGCAAAAATTCTTAACACAGACTTTGTGATGAAAAGTAAATGTAAATAAACGAGCATCTTAGTTTTCTCTTAGACATATTGTACCTATATGGTCATGGTATATACGAGACAACCAAAAATTTTATATATATATATATAGTATCAGGGCCGTTCTGAGGAAAGATTTTTATTTGGTGGGAGGGGGGGGGGTGAAAATGTGAAATGAAAATATAATACTTTTCTTCAAAATATAAAAAGGTAATCAACCACCATTTTGCAGACTAAAATTCTAATAATTTATAACTTAAAATTCTAAAAAATACTTCATTGCTGCATAATTTCCTCACAAAATTTCAAAATACTTCATTCAAAACGTGAAAAGGGGGAAAATGTCAGGTACCTATATTTAAAAACTTATTGATAGACATATAATTTAATAGTAAATAATAAAATCTAACTAATAGTTTCATTAATATAAAAATAAAATAAAATTGATTACATTCTATAATCATGATATATAGTAATGTTACTCCACCGCACACTTGTAAGTAAAATGCCTCGACTCGGCTGCCGCGAACATCTCATACTCTGGTTCATTCTCTTGTAGGGTCTCAGGGTTCCTTTTTATAAGGAATCAACACATCTCCCCTTCTGTAAAACTTTCGAAAACCACAATTCTCCTCTTCCTCAAAGTTCTGAGAAATCTTCCCTTAAAGTAATATCTTTAAGACATTTTCATAAATTTCATATTTTTTTCGACTTCCATTCGCCTCTGTTAGGTTGACAGAAGCCAAACCTTAAGGCATCTATTCTATATTAATTGAAGATAACTCGAAACAAAATTCTCCTCAATTACTCTTCAAAATGTGTTTTTTCAGTATATTATTTCTCTCATTTTTCTAAGTTTTCTAGATTATAATGTTTTTCCTTTGTATATTATTATAAATAAATGTATTTGTTATTTTTCCAAAATGAAAATTTTCTGTTTTATAAGGAAGATTTCCTTTACGCGTATGAAAACTATTGGTAAAATAAAAATAAAAACTCCTTGACAAGTTAATTACTGAGCTCATTTTTTATAAATACTAGCTGACGTCTTGAGTAGCAAAATTCATTAGACTTGCCTCTTACAGTTATTAAACTTACTAAATAAAATACCAAACATGGCCTTCAGTCATTAAATTTATGAAAAACATGAGTACTTACTACTAACGATACTAAAACCCTGCAAGTCAAATGTAGTGAATGCAATTATAAGTTGATTAATATTTAATTAAGGCCTGAAAGACAATTATTCATAGTGGTTAATTTTTTTAAAGTACCAACTATTTATATATTGTTGTGGCATCATTTCAGGTCTATCTAGACTGGGGCAAAATTTTTGCCAATTACCTTTCTTGTGTGAAATACTTCTTTGAAAACGGAAATAAGCCCAAAAAATATCAACTTTTTTTGTATTTTGCTAACAATATTAGACTAATTTGGCGATTAATATTCCCAACAATCACCCCAGTTACCTTTATAAATAAAGCGTGGGAAAATGCTCTTCCCCCCCCCCCAAATGATGCCATTGTTAACTAATATATTCTACATTTTACTAAGAATCTAAAAAAAGGTTAGTCAAAATTTCAAAATAATTCATCACTTCTAAAATGTGTTTCTAGCTACACTCACATCTATGGACTGCCATAAAAAATTTTTCTTTGATATGGACCTCTTTCCAAAAAGTTTGGCTACCCCTGCTCTAGTACATACTGTCAGTGTTGGGTAGTAACGTAACGGACATTACTCGTTACTGTAACATAGTTACTTTTTCAAGTAACGATATAGTAACTTTGTTATTTAATTTTTATATTAACTACGTTAGTTATTTGTAAGTAACTTTGTAAAATAATACGTTACATTTTTATAAATAAAAAATAAAATGAATTCTAATAAATTCATCGAAAATTGACAATAGCCCACAGTGGCGTGTGTGGTCAGAATTATTCAATGGGGGGATTTTAGTATAAATTAAACTATAAGTTTTACATTTTTTGTTTGGTTTGTTGCTCAATGTTCATACTTTTATTGGACCATTAAAGAACCCGATTAATATATATATATATATATTAGGTTAAAATGTATGAAAAAAAAAAAATGAAGAGGGATTTAAACACCCCCTCCCCTCCCTTGGTTACGCCACTGATGGCTTACATATGCAAAAAGTAGATAATTTAACAATTATATAATTTCATAATAGGTAGGAATGAGCATGATATTTAATTTTATAATATTCAACTGACGTTTATTAGAAAAAAATTATTTGATATTTTATTTTATTATTTTAATTTTTACTTATTTAAAAATGTTGAAAGTAACATCATTGTAACTAGTTACTTTTGAATTAAAAAATAAATATACCTAACATTATTACTTTTGTATTTAGGTAATGAAAAACTTTGTTACTAATAACGTAACTTAGTTACTTTTAAAATTAACTTACCCAACACTGCATAATGCTAGAGCACGCTATTTTTGTATTTTTGTATAAATTTATTTTAAACTATCTATCATTATTATTGGTATAAAAATGTGTAAGAAACTTTGCTTTTGTCGTGTATCCATAAACCATAACACTCAAATTTTCTTTTACTTAACAGATCACTTCCACAAGCTTGTTTACCACGATCCATTGCGACTTCACTCGTCACTGTTCTATCCACCCTTTTCAAGTTCTCCCTCCTTGCCACCGTTAATGCAATGATGTTTTATGAGGATATTTTAATAAAAATTAATTACAATATTAAAAATTCAAGTATTTATAGTAAATAATTAGATAGATACTTAGTTATTAGCAGGATTCTGAAGTTTTAGCATTTGCATATCTTTTCTGGTAAATCTTAAACATTCCAAGCAAGATGCAAATTTGTTTCACGGCTCTCTAATGTGTCATATACAAAAAATGTTTACTAATTTTTGCATATTGATCGTCCAATAAAGAAACACCCTCTAAGAAAATATTAGGCAAATAATTGCCTATCAAATTCCAGTTCTTTGGTATTTTTCATTTAAATTAACCCTTATATTTTAAATTAAATTATGTTTCTATTGTTAGTTGTACACCTGCAAGTTTAAAAAATTCTGATTTGATGTCCTCTCCAAGAGCTTTATTATTCTTTAAAGTATTATAGTTTTATTTCATACATAATAACATTAATTTAAGTAAATATTGCTATATTTTGTATTAATATTGTACAGTATAAAATTATTCCAAAATAAATTATTGAAAAAAATCAATTCATAAACTACCATTAACAGACAATAATTTTTATTTTATTAAATTAATAAATTGTGTACCAAATTTTAAGTTAATATAAGAAAATATTACATTCTGCATAATCTAAACATTCCTATCATTTTTAATATTAGAGTAAATTAATCTATTAATAAATTTAAAGATAATAAGAACATTATCTATATTTTGTTAGTTTTTAACAAAATTTTAATTTAAAATAAAATATTTCAATTATTTTCATTCAAAATAAAATAATATTTATTACCTATTAGATAATCAGAGACAGCAAATACAGATTTCTTGTTATCTTAAAAATGTTGAAAGTAGCATGGTTTTGTTTTAAACTTAAACATAAATTAAGATAACATACTTATATGTTGAATAATTTAATTTTAATTTTGTAATTTTTTTTCCTAGAAAAAATTGAATTCTTACTTTCTTTAATTCTCCTAGAGAAAGGCTAGTTAATTATAATTTTTTCCATAATTGAAAGCTATCTATTTTAAGTATTAAAGTATTTTAGTTTCTCTCTTTATGTCTAAATCATTACACATAGGAATAAAATATTATACCTTGATGATGAAGTCTTCTTACGCTTGCACATACAAAACATGGTGATTCACACAATGACAATATATATTTTAAATATTACCATTCAAATACTGCTTCAAAAAGATGCCCGTGCAATTTTATAAATTTACAACCCTTGAGAATATTTATTAGTAAACAACATTTTTGTATTTTTTTAAACAATATTGGAAAATATATACTTCTATAATTTAATATTTTTACTGAAATACTTACTTTAAAATATTCCCAAAGATTGACCATTACTATCCTAAGGTATGGATAGAACAAAATAACAAAATTGACAATGTAAAAATTTAAAAAACAAAAAAATATTTATTATAAAGTAACATACAATAATACATTCAATATTAATTAGTAAAAATAACTAAAAATCAATTACAAAATGTATAAATAGATGTACTTATGAGACTTTCAATTCATAAATTAAAGTGGAGAATAGATATTTTTATCTATATAATGTAGTTATATTAACTACAATAATATGCAGTGCTTATATTTCTAAATTCCACCCTGATTAATAAAATACCATTATTCTCACTTTACTTCTTGTAATCATTACATTAATATGTAAAACATAAATAAAATCAGACTTTTCTCATACCAATACATTTTTAGATTCTAGGAAGCTAGTGTTTTTTTACACTTGTGTTTTACAATGCAATTATACAATTTTTGTAAGTACTTATAGGCAATAACTTAACTTAATTGTTTGAAATGTTTCCATAATAGACAATATTAACAAATTATGTAGATAAGGTAAAATAACAAAGTGAAAAATGTATTTTTAACATTCTAATGTTTGTACAACATTTGTGTACCTAATAAATTAAATAGGTACACAATATATTGAGATTTAAATATCTTCTTTATGGTTGTTCTGTTTCATGGTTTAATATTAATTATATTTATTTTAAATATTAACTAATATCCTTGTATATAATGGTAAGTTTTCATATTTTATCATTTGGTAAGTAACAGAATTGACACCATCTGTTTTAAATCGTTTTGGACCATTTCTCAAAATTTTTATTCTATTTTCATTTGGTATTTCTTTGTTATGTGTTAACATTGTATATCTAGACACATATGATTGATATCGACAAACTCTATAACCTCCATTTTGAACTCTGTTGAACATATCATCATCTTCACCACCCCATCCATAAAACATATTTGAAAATCCATTAATTTCATGAAATTGTTTACGTGTCATTGCAATAGCACCACCAAATATACTGTAGTAAGGTAAATTATAATTAAAAACATTTATACTACTACTCATGTGTCTTGGGCAGCTTGTACAGCCATATATATTATTAATATTTTCTGGCAGTAGATCTACATCATGGAAAATAAAACATCCTGCTAAAGAACGCATTGTAACTTCTCGATAACCAATATTAAATAATTTTCCACGATTAAATTCATTATCATATGTTTGTTCTATTACATATATTTTGTAATGTATGTTTTGTTTTTGTAAAAATGAATGTATATGGTATAAGAAGATTTGAAGATGCTCAGTTCGATTACGATAGCATACTATTATTGCAGTATGATGTTCAGATAAACAATCTTTTGGCATCCATTCTCCACCTGATGAAACTAATTGCTTGATAATATCTAGTTGTTTACTACTAACCACTTTTTGTACGTTTATTAGCCTTGTTTGATCGTTGATTTGAGCTATTGGACATGAACTAATATTAAGGATATCATATTCACCAGCACTAGTCTTGACTAAATATTTTGGAATATCATTTAAATTTATGTAAATTATTGTAGGAAACAAAGCAATAAATGTAACAATTCCAATAACTAAAAAAACACTTATTATGCAAATTCTTAAAAACCAATGAAATAATATTTTTCTTTTAATATAATTAAAGATGAATTTCATTTTACGCTACTTAATTAAATATTTATAGAGATGTTATTTAAAATCACTTTACTATTAATTAGTAATTACTTAATTCAATTAAAATGACTTATTACTAAATCATAAATAATAATTATTACAAATTTACAACTTGCAAGTGTCAAATACAGTTTGATATCATGTCGAATGATAAGAAATATACGTTTAATAATTTATTAACATAACCTTAATGTTTTCCCAACTTGTTATCATATTACACTTTATTAAACCGTTTTAAGCATAGAGTAATTTACTCTATGGTTTTAAGCGATAGACATAATATAACTTTAGTAATATTACTATATACTTGTATGTCTATTTTTTAAACTTGGGATACAATATTTTGTTTTTATACTCCATGACATAATTTTATTTTTTTTATCTATGGGATTCGTAAACTAGGCTTCATCTCTTTCTAACAATAATAAATAATAATCCTCGGACCTCTCCTCTCTGTTATTGGTGGTTCATGGTCTATGGTTGTTATTACGTCATGGACCATGGTTACACATGTGATTTTTAAGAGGTTTGTATAGGAAATTTTTAAGAAATTTAGGAATATACAAATTTGGCAACTATTTACAAATATATAAGTACATTTTAAAATTATCTAAACATAGCCCCATACCTTATTTTATTGTTGTGTAATCACGATATTTCCGCCTAAAAGGTCAATAAGTGGAATAAAATTTTGGAACTTTAGAAAGTTGGATTTAAAATTTGAACACAGGTTTGAATTTGCCGACCTGTCTTCTAGGGGTTGGTCGTGACATTTTTTTTTATTATTTACAGATTGAAATAAAATCAATTAAATTAAATTGTCGATTTTTAATAATAAATAATAGCAAAAGAAAAAATTCCCTCGATCGACACCTAGAAGACAAACTGACGAATTCAAAATAGTTTTCAGAATTGAAATCTCACTTTTCAAAGTCCCACAGTTTTAGATCAATTTCACGTTGGTATTGTGACCTGATTTTTCTATGCCATTGAGTGGCGTACCTAATTTGGAAGGTGTCCTCCATGTCTGGACACTCTCGAGACTTGAAAATCTTAGTTTGCCACATATAGGTATTACTTACTTTTATTAGAAATTACTAAATCAAACTGCAAAAGTGTTTGTTCTAATAGTTTTTGTATGTCCTTTACAAGTATTAAAACACAGATTTTAGTTTTGTTTTTTTTTTTATAAAAAATGTTTCAGAAAATGCACTTTCTTAGAAACAGCTGTTTTAGTACAAAAATGCATCTATAATCTATATATAATTAAAAATCATGAATTTGTCTAAATTCTGTCAAGGATTACTTTTCATATAATTAGAAACAGAGTTATAAGACTTTTAATTTTACAATCAATAACTTGGCTAAAAATTACCCATTTAGATAAAATCTTGGTTTTTATATTTATGCACTTTTACGCTAAAACTACTCTGTATCTAAGAAAAAATAATTCTAAGATTTTATATACTCAGAAAAGAAAGTTGTTTGGCATAATGTTATTAAAAGGACAATGAGATAGGTACTAAAAACCAATTTTATGTATATCTAGTATTTACATAAAACACCGGGTCTACAATCAAAATTAAATCACCAAATTTTTATCTTACATAAAGGAGAACTAAATCTGATTGCACAACATTAAAAAGGCATTTAACTGACACATTGCTATTTTTAAATGTATTTTAAGTTTTTTTAAGTAATTTAAAGTGAGAAAATTGACCTTTACGTTAAATTTATTTGTTAAAGTTAACTATGAACTCTAGAAGCGAAATAATGTAGAGTTATCTCGTCCTACGATTGGGTCGGTAAGATCCCTAATATCTTAGACCCTCGGCCAATTTTGGGCAATTCGCCACTAGTGCCACCCATAAAATATAAACATATTATTACATTTTATGTATCTATGGTGACAGCGTGGCACCATAAACAATAGTCAAAAACTCATTTTAATTTAATTTATGGAATTAAAATCGTCATTCAAATGATCGTGTACAACCATCGTAGGTACGACTCACATATGCATGAATAATTACAAAAATAAGAACAATAAATTGCCTATTTAATACTCTATATTATATATATAATATATAATACTTTAGAATTGTGTCCAACGAGTAAGGAACGGTGGTAGTGATTCCCCTGGACATAAGCGTAACTAGGTAGGGGGATTTGGAGGCTTAGCCCCTCCAACCAAATTATTCATAGCCCCCTCCCCAAGATTTTAAAACTAGTTTCGCTACTACTGTCCTTGGGTCTCAATTTTTCGAAAAACGCTAACTTTAAAATTTATTTATTTTTTGCTTATTTGCTGGTTTGGCAAGCTATATAGTATAGAATATAATATTAAAATTAGTACCGCAAATAAGCAGAAAAAAAGGTCATGCGTATATGTGTTCTCTAATTTTAAGGGCCTAAATATTATTATTATATTTTCTCTCCTCGGCCCTGTGTGAACGCTGCACACTCAGTTTAAAAAAAAATAAGAATAATGAATGCCTATTTAATAATTAAAAAATGTTGTAATACATTTTAAAAGTAACCTGTAAATAATGCCTCATATTCATACCACTTTATTTTGGAGTAATCACTTACATTTATTCAATAACTACTTTTGGCTTTAATTTGTTTTTATATTCATAATGCTTATTTCATATACATTGCCGAAAATCGGGAGTACTTGAGGTGGCTTACCCCCTCAAAAATGGTTTGAAAAATGATTTTATTTAAATGTATTTATATGGATACTTTTGCTAAGAGATGTAAGAATATGTTAATGAATCTGTTTGTGTGAAAGAACACGCAGACTCCAAATCTGCATATAATTCTATATCCTTATCAATGTGACAAATCGCACTGATTTAAAGGACCTAAATTCAAGACCTATCCTTTATCTGTATTAAACTATAATAAAAATAAACAGGTAGCTAAAATATATATTATATAAGTAACCTACCTAACAAAAACCCCAGTGTTATTTTACTTTTTTTTTGATAAATTTCGAATAGTAAATGATTTTTTTCTAATGTATAATCTATAATTTATTTATTTTCATGTTAATACATATGTTATGATATGATTTATTAGTTATTTTCATTATAAGTTGCCTTCAATGGTGATGTATGATATGAAATGTTAAATTCAGCTCCTAAAATTGTGTATAGTAGGAACGACACACTATGTGTAGTATGAAAAGTTTAATGTGTAGTACAAAATCAGCAAGTGTGTTAATTTAATTAGCTAATTATTATAATATAATTTCTAATAATTATAATATAGCTAATTCTATATTATAATGTTGACGAGAAAAATAAAAAATTTCATTCAAAGAAAAAATGGGTTAAATGTGTAGAATTAAAAGTAGATTTCAGGGGCTAATTAAATTATATATTATACATCAATATTGAAGTTGAAAAACGTTAATATCAAATGCAGTGAGAAAATTTATTTTAGTTGGTAGGTAATTATGTATATAGTCTCCCCCCCCCCCCAATAATTCAACTCAATTTCCCCCAATGTATGTATATACCTACTCTTTTTTTTTTTTTGTTTACAAGTTTATTGTAGTTGATACCTATTTTAAAGAAATCAGTTTTTAATTTTTAAGTGTAAAAGAAAAATAACGGTAAATTATAAATCGGTAAACAATGTTACATCGAGCTTCGCATACAATGGTTTTATCGAAAAAAAATGATCTATTATTGCTTCAAAATTGAATACATCCACCACCAATAGGTATCCAATCTGACAAGTAAAGTCTTTCTCCCTACCGACAATTTTATAATTGATGTTGGATTTTTTTCCAAAATTATCGAATAATATGTAGTACTTACCACATATACCCAAATACTATACCCAAATAAAAAAAAAAAAATGGTAGTGCTACCTATATGTTGACCTATCAGCCGCATATGATACGGTATGTAGACTGGAGAGAAGGACTGTTATGCTACATAAACTACTAAACGGCCTGAACAAGATTATATCCAATCGATATTTCTGAGTACATATATAGATAAGTTCAAAAACATAAGAAGTTTAAATAACATGATGCCACAGAGTTCAATACTGATGCCAATTCCCAATTCTTTTTAACACCAGCAATTTGACAAGTATAACAGTACAAAATTCTATAAATGTAAACATCACAATTGCACCAAAGAGCAAAAAATAAACTACATAAATATTTTAAACCAAATATGCAAAAAACAAATTACAACATTCCATGTAAACAACAAAATACATTAGCCAACAATGTGATTCGGTGGCCATATTTTGGCTTACAACCAAACTACTAATTGAAATTCAATATTTTTATTTTAGATTATGGAATTATCTGAAGCTGCTCAAATTCACCAGGGTTTACAAGAAAAAGATACAAATAATTCATTGCATAATATGAAAGCTATTTTAAAGACATGGAAAAATCGTTTACCAGTTGTAGCTGACGACCTAAGTCATTGGAGTGACGTGTTTGTATGGCGACAACATCATTACCAATTTGTTATTGAGTATTGTTCTCGACCAGAACAATCTACAAATGCTGTATTAGGTGTTCATGCTTCTGCTCAAGTACATACACATTTCAATTTTTTTAGCTTAAAAAATTAATTGCATTTTTTATCTTAGGCAATAATTCATTTTGGGAAAGTTAGCCGTAAACATAATTTAACTGGAGTTTGTCTTCAAACACTATCTCGATTATATACAATTCCAAATGTACCCGTGGTTGATTGTTTCCATAAAATTAGACAACAAGTAAAATGTTATATGCAAATGGCATCAATATCATCTAATAAACATGAAATACAAGATGTAAGTGTTTATATATTTAATGTACTTTATTGTTGGTTTGTATTATAGAATGTATAAATTTCTATTTATCTATCTTAGTGCTTAGAAGCTATTGAGAGAACCAATTTAAAATTTTTTCAAAGTGAAATGACTGCTGAATTTTATGCGTTAAAAGGAATGCTTCTTGGACAAATTGGTAATTTTTATTTAAATTTATCATATAATATATGTAATTTATGTATATACTCAATATTATGTACATATATTTATTTTTACTATGTATTTTATAAATTATATAGGTAAATCTGAAGAAGCTCATAAAGCTTTTTCAGCAGCTGTACAACTGCATGATTCTATGGTAAAAGCTTGGGCACTGTGGGGTGAATATATGGAAGAATACTTTACTAAAAGTTATCCAAATCAGACAATGCAAACTGGTGTTGCTGCAATAATATGTTTTCTTCAGGCTTGTCGTCAACAAAATGAGTCTAAATACCGAAAATATTTAGCTAAAGTTTTATGGTTATTAACTTATGATGATAAAGAATATTCATTACTTAGTACAGTTGATACGCATTTCAATGGTGTTCCACCTGCTTTATGGCTACCTTGGGTGCCCCAATTATTAACAACATTGGCAAGTGATGGAGGCTCTTTATTACAAAATTTATTGATACAAGTAATATATATTTTAATAAAAAAAATTATGATAATTATTTTTGAATTTATGACTAACTAATCATTTTAAGGTTGGAAGATTATATCCTCAAGCAGTATATTTTCCAACAAGAACATTATACTTTACTCATAAAATTGAATATAGAGAACGTTGTAGAAATTCTGAATTGTTAGCTGCAGCTAATAAGCAATCACAAACTAATGATAATACACAAAGTAATAATAAGATTAACAAAAAGTGTAATTATAAAACTAATAAAAACTTTTTTTAGATTCTACTTCTACTCAATGTACAGGGTTAACTGATTCTTCTTTACGGGCAACACCGGCAATGGTGCGTTTTTCTAAAGTAATGCATCAGCAACGTGAAGTTCATCCGACAATTGTATTGACATTAGAAGGCATAGTAGATCAGGTAAAAATTTAAATCTGGTTGAACTACCCATTTTTTCAAAATCGGTAAAAACCTGTATGGTTTTAAATGCACAATATCACCAATAACAATGTGGTCATAGTTAAATCAACTACCTGATATGCAAGCTTATTTAAAAATGTCCAAAACATTTTGAGGCCTGACCATGGATGGTTCAACCACCTATATAATCATAAACCCATTATTTTGAATGAATCCAATTACTTTTATAGTTTAACTTTTAATGCATTAAAAGAAATTTTTAGTGCAATATATAGTTCTAATCCTACTTATTAATATATTATGTATATTAAATCAAAATCTGTTTTTATTTGTAAACAGTAAATACAAACATCTCCAATTAATGATAATTAGTGTAGTGAGGTTGAAAATATAATTATTCTATCATTTATCCAATGTAATAATAGTAATGATTTTATTAATATATATTTCATCCTTTATTGGTGAGAAGGTGAATGGTTCTAACCTAATCTGTATGCATGATAATGGTAGTAGGTAATTTGGCTAATAAGAATCAACTGTAATGTGTGGGCTCTGTCCTAATATAATATTTAATTATCTAATCATGGTTAACTTGTATTTTTAAAGTATAATAATAACTGATATTATTAAAATATAGCAAATACTGAAATCAATCAATGTTTAAATATTATTATTTATATTTATATGGCATTATAATAAAATTGCCTGATAAAATTGTTGATATTATTATTTATATGTTTAAATATTTAAAAAAAATTTCTTAATAAATAAGTTTTGACATTTAAAATTGTATAATATATTAGAGATATTTATAAATTATTGTATACAATATTGACAGCATTTATATTATTATTCTTTGATATAGCTTTAAATTTTAAATAAATAGGGAATTATCTTTTTACCAAATTTAATAAAATGAAAAACTATTATTTATACTAATACCTATATTTTTATATATTATTTTTAGATGGTTTGGTTCAGAGAAAATTGGTATGAAGAAGTATTGAGACAACTTCGTCTTGGTTTGGCAAAATGTTACAACATTGCTTTTGATAGTCGAGGATCTGTTGCAGACGCCCAAATAACACCCCATACATTAAATTTCATTAAAAAATTAGTATCAACATTTGGTATTGGAATAGGTAATCTTTTAAAACAAATGTATACTTAAAGCACATACCTATAGTGTACACTAGGGTAACAAAAAAAAAAATATGTGTTTGAAGGTCCCACCCACTTATAATATTCATTTATCTAATAAAAAGGTTCACCAAAAATGTCAACATAAAATTTAAATTTTTAATGATTGTACAACTTGTTTGAAGATTTCATACATTTTACATAGTGTATATATATAAAAAAATATCAAAACGAAATTTTACGTTCAGCTGTATCATTCACTCACTACTTTCAAGTTTTGAATCTTTATGAAATCTTTGTTATTTTTCTAAGCACTTGGAAGAGGTTTTAAAAAGTCTTGAGGTATATCCATAGGTGTAAATAATTTGGCATTTTTAGAAATAAAATCGCACAATTGCACCGTTTGAACTGCAATCATTTCAACTGTAATAAACCTGTATAAGTCGGCTTCTTTTTCAATCAGTCATTTTACCATATTTATTTTCATTTCAGAAGACATTATGCTATCAAAAAAAGATAATCCAATAAGCGTCTCACTTAAGTACCATAAATATCTTGAGAAGCTTTTAGTAATGGCAATAACTTTATTTGATTTATTGTATTTATTGAATTCTTTTAAAAGATTTAGTTCATTGTAAGGAGCTAATCCACATGAAGAAGTATACCAATACTTAATGTAAACTTGCAACACAAAACATTTAGACTCAAATGCAGATAGTTCTCGAGCAGTTTATTAAACCAACTTTAAATAAGTAAATTTCCATGCTATAAATTAACTTAAACATCCATCTAGCTCAATGAAAAGTTCCAGGTGTATAAATGTTAAAATCTTTAGCAGTTTTATCTCCTAAGAATATAAGAGAAAGTTGTAACAATTTCTTATTGTCATCTCTGGGCTAATGATCTAACTGATCATTGATTAACTTGAAAAGGACATTTTTTCATAGTTTTAATTGTTTGGCAATATTGTATTTTCTATAATATTCTACTTTTGTATTTATTTTTGTCCCTTTTGTTCTTCTAGTAAGTCAAATACTACAGTTGCTTGTGCTTTTCCCATTCCATTTGGAATTTCAGAATACCATCCTCTTATATTATAGCAAAGTAATCAACTTTATTTTTTGGCATTAAAGTTGGAAGTGATTTTCTGTACTTAATGGACTATCGATGGAATAGTTGGAACAATTAATGAAGTCCTTATTTCGTCTACGGTTTTCTCCAGACATTCTCGACGAGCTATTCTAATTGATTCTCTATTTCTCTATAGCACCGTAGCTGATAGAACACATTTCGGTAATTTACTTTCATTTTATTCAAAACAAATGTGACTTTAGAAGTTACTATATTATTTGTTTTAAAGTATTGACCATCTTAGGGTCATTGTTTTGTTATAACTTTTTACTAGTGAGTACATACAATACATCATCATTGTCACTACTGCTGTAATATAAAGTAAATAAGCAGAATAAATATTTCAATCATGAACTTTTGATATTCTTACTTTTCATTTAACCGTTCACAATCTCTTTCCTTAACTCATTTTGAATCTGTTGTTCTTTACTTAGTTCATCTTTTTTGAACATTTTAGTGTCAATACTTCCACGTCTTCCTTTCTCTCTCTGAGCAAGAAGAAACTCTTTATTCTCTTTTGTAATAATAAGAGTCAAAACATTTTGAGAAATATCGAATAAATTATAAAAGTTACGATAACAGTATAAAGTTTTGTACTAACACACATAATGACATTATATACTGCAAAACTTCAAACAAATAACATTTAGTCAGCATTTTATGGTCGATAATGTGAGGACGAATGTGATAATTCGCATAAATAAGTGCTATTAATAGCCTCGGTAAAAGAAATATGATGCGCAACCTTTAAATGTCAACTGATTGAGATGAATGTTTCAAAAAATATATTTTATACCAAAAAGAACATTTTAAAATGGTGGGACAAAAGAAATATGAAACTTCATTTATTTCCAAGTAAAATATTGTCACCCTAGTGTACACTATAAAATAATATAATATATTATTTATTCAATTATAAACTATATATTATATAATTTATTTTCAGAATTGTTAGCAAGTAATATGGCTGCCAATAGTGCAGCTATATCAACTAAAGGTTCATTTCCCGGTTCAGGCTCTGAGAGTTTGGCTAAGAGGGCTCAAACAACAATACAAGATCCTGTTTTCCAAAAAATGAAACAGCAGTTTTCTATTGATTTTGATTTTACATTACCTGGAGCTATGAAATTACATAATATGATCTTGAAAATGAAAAAATGGATTAAAATATTAGAAACTAAAATTAGACTTTTACCAAAGTAATATTTATTATATTGGTGTTTGAGTTTATTAATAATTACTTGTTTTATGTATATAGATCTTTTTTAATAGAAGAAAAATGTAGGTTCCTTAGCAATTTTAGTCTTCAAACTGCTGAAATTGAAATTCCAGGAGAATTTTTACTTCCAAAGGTATAATTTCCTCTAAAATATGATTCTTTTGACATATTTTTATTTATATAATTTTTATAATATTTTAAGAGTAAATGGTAAAAAAAAAAATATTAATATTAAAATATTGTTAATAATTAAATTTGTATTTAGCATTCACATTATTATGTGAAAATTGCTCGATTTATGCCAAGAGTTCAAATAGTTGAAAAACATAACACGTCAGCTAGAAGATTAGTTATGCGTGGTCATAATGGTAAATTGTATTCTTATTTGGTAATGCATGATGCTGGCTTAGGTGATACAAGACGTGAAGAAAGAGTTTTGCAGCTTTTGAGGATGTTAAATCATTACTTAACTAAACAAAAAGTAAGTAATTAATAAAACTTATCAAAAATGTTGAAGTATATATGAATTTTATATTTTTAGGAAACGTCTCGGAGATTTTTATATTATACAGTACCCAGAGTTGTTGCGGTATCACCTCAGCAACGTCTTGTTGAGGATAATCCTTCATCATTGTCATTACTTGATATTTTTAAATCCATGAGTACTTCTCAACCTTATGATGATTGTATTGAGCATTACTATCAACGTTTAGCTAATATTCAAGTAATTTAGTCCGATTTAAAATAATCTATTTTGTTTTACTATACATAATGTTTTTTAGAATCAAGGAACTCAAGCTAATATTCAAATGCTCTTGGATGTATTTTTAGAAGTACAGCAAAATTATTGTGCAAGTGATACATTAAAAAATTGGGCAACTCTTACATATGCTTCACCTACAGATTATTGGACATTTAGAAAAATGGTACAAACAATTTTATTTTTTAATAATTCCCCAATTTTTATTATGAATTTATGGGTTTATAAAAAATTTTTAGCTTACCCTGCAATTATCATTGTCATGCTTGGCTGAGTATGTATTACATCTTACCAGACTTAATCCAGATATGATGTATATACATCAAGATTCAGGTTTACTCAATGCTTCATACTTCAAATTTGATGTTGACGATAAAAAAGGTAAATTTAATCTTATTGTATTTTATATAGTAAAATTAATTTAAATATTAACTTTAGGTGAACTCGTTTCAAATCGTCCAGTTCCCTTTAGATTAACACCCAACTTTGTTGAACTAATGACTGATATTGGTAAAAATGGTCCCCTTACTGCTAGTATCATGGCAACAGCTCGATGTTTTAATCAACCTAACAATAAAGTTCAAGCTATTCTTAGAGCTATACTCAGAGATGAAATGATTACATCATATAAAAAAGTATTTCAAAATATTTATTATTTAAATATTATCTAAATTTAATAATAATTTTAAATACATTTTTTTATAGAAATTGGAAGATGAACTTTCAACTGATAGAGATGAAATATCTGGTGACATTATCATTAGTATGGTTACAAAAGCAGTTAATTCTATAATGCATAGGCTAAATAGCTTAGCGAATTTTGACGGTTCTGATAATAAGGTAAGCACAATTGTTAGTGCTGCTTCATCAGTTGACAATTTATGTCGTATGGACCCAGCATGGTACCCATGGCTCTAAACATACTTTTGTGAACTTTGGTTTCTATATATTTATTGATCTCTTAGTTTACATTTAATGCTAATAAGTAATAAGGGAATTTGAGGAAAATTAATTTACTTCATTAATATTTCTGTATTATTATTTAAGTAATTACATATATTATATTATGTATTTAAAGTATATAAATAACATTGTTTTATACTTAAACCATTGTATGTATTTAAATATTAGGTCATTAGGAAGTATTCATTGTAAATTATAGTATAGTTTATGTTATATTTAAAACTAGATTATAATGATGTATAATTATTATATTATAATTGTGTTTGTATATTAAGTGTATTGAAATATATTACATTTATTGTATAATGTCTTAAAAATGGTTAGCTTTTATAGTATTTACTATTTAATGGTCTTATTTTTTAATTCTCTGAGCGATTGGTTTTACACATATGTATATGTAATACATACTATTTCTGTTGATACAAATAATAATATAAAGTAAATATTTTACATTGATTTAATTTATAATCTAAATCTTAAAAGAGTGGGTCCACTTTTTTAATTTTGGTCAAGGCGATAAATTATTGTATTTACAATGTTTTTTTTATCTGTGAACAAATTTTTGACCAGAAGTTTTGGAGAAAATAATTTTTTGGTAGAAAATTAATACTATAATCTATCCCAAATTGTTTTTTTTTATTATTATTTGAACCACAGTATTGTAGGGGGGCACTTCACCCTTGAGGGTCGTCTTTCCCTCTACGTTTGTATGATTTATTAGATCACAATAAAATATACAAATATACATACAGGTGGGCTCTTTCCCTCCACGGTTTACCTACAGTGCTTATTTAAAGTGTGGTAGCTAACTAAATCGCCGCTCATTTTGCCATTCATTCCTCTTCTTTTGTAAAAAGTACATTGCCAGCGAACGCTTTCACTGCTTTCCATTTCTTCCTGCTCTACGACATGAACTCAATGGCGGTCTCTGAATCCATGTCTCCTTCTAGGATCACATCCAACACCCTGCGCTGCCTTCTCTATCCACTACACCGAACAAGATGTGTTCCATGTCGTCCTTAGTTTCATCACAATCCACACACTTTAAGTTATCCCGCAATTTAAAAAAAATATTTCTAAAATTTTGTTTTTTAATATTCATAATGCAATAACAGTCTTTAAGTAAGTATATAATTTTTTTGTAAAGTCATTAGTTGAGAATATAATTCCGATGATGGCATGGAAGGATCAAACTTAAGTAATTTCATTAACGCAGTAATTTCAAATCTACAAGAATGTTAACATTCTAAATCAGCTAAAAGTTTTGCAGAAATATTAGAACTTCCAAAACAGTAATAAACTGTTCAAATATCAAATTATAAATTTCAATTTCGTATTATTTTCAAGGACTATCAGATAATAATTGTAGCCCGATTTTATCATTCGTATTTTTAATATTCTTAAACTTACGATTGGAAAGTCTTCAACACAGATTTTCGAATATCCTTATAACATTGATTATCTCAATGAATAAAATGGTTGGATTAAAATTTCATAATTTTAAATACAAATGTGCAAATACAGTTCTCCCACTTTTGACTGTTGAAAAGTTCTGTCAAAGTTCATATAGTGTTATATGGCTTTAAGATATGAATGATATGAATGCCTTTACAACCATGTATAGAACAATCATAATTTCAAGTTTTTTTAAGTTTTAATGTGGTTGGGCCATCTCATAGAACATATTTTATTATTTCCTAAAAGTTAAATTTGAAGAATATAAACTCAGTTACACTGCCTATAAGAGCTACAAAATGTCATGTATTCAATAGCTACTTGCTTAAACAAGTTTAATAATACAATACAATATAATCTATACATTAAATATAATGTATGGTTTGGGCCATTTTTGCCCCCAAGTCAATTATTCAAATGTCAATGACAAAACGAATTATGAGCTGTTGTCCGGAGTATAATTTTTTTTTTTTTGAGTATTAGGCCAGTTTGCTGCTGGAAGAAAATATAATTCTGTGACATATTTTCAAATAAACTGCAATGTGATTTATTGTGGATTGGGCCGATTTAGTTCTACACGCCTCATTTCTACTTTTAATTACCGGATAATTCAATTTTTGAATTTTTTTTTTTCGACGCTGAAAAAATAAAATTAGTTAATTAAAAATATTTAAAAAATGTAAAACAAATTTACATTTACAACAAAAACAAATTATAAAGTATATATTGGCTGAGGCGAGGCGAGGCGACGCTATCATATGTTACTATAGTGTTGTTTTCTATTTAACTAAATTAGCATTGGAGAGTAGGTATACTTAACATATTATATACATATACAGAAGGTACCACAAAATAGAACATTGACATTTAATTTGACATTGAATGATGGAAACACGGTACTCACATAACAATATTATGATGATGACATGATGATTATTATCGGAAAGATGCAAGAGTAGGCTAAGATGACCATAACAAAACTTATGAAAGTATAGGAAAAAGTAATGGTCTAATGGCTAATATGGAAAAGACAATAAGTACCTACGTAGGTATGTACATGGTGATAAAAAGAAAAATGAATCTATATCTCTAATTTAATCATAAACAATAATAGAATAATTGAACAGGTATAATGCTTTAAGCATTTATAGGCATTATACTATTATAGGCACGGAAAAATTAATTTAATCTTGTTGGCGGCCAATATGTAGATGCTACTATTATTGCTACCTACCTATGACCTATGATGGTATTAGGCCACAACACTAACGAAAAATCGACCTAAAAGCGTGACAAAACTGTGGGACTTTGAAAAGTCGGATTTAAATTCTGAAAACTGTTTTGAATTCATCAGTTTGTCTTCTAGGGATCGATCGAGGCGTTTATTTTTATTTTATTTTTTAGTCGTGTTATTTATCATTAAAAATCAAAATTTTTAAACATTGATTATAT
>JAIPRL010001435.1:0-83131 GCA_025469235.1 Pemphigus obesinymphae | reverse complement strand
AAAACATAAAAAAGTATTTAATCCTTATACTATATAGAATAAAAGTAGCCCTCCAATCGATCGATGCGCTCCTGGTGGCAGAATAACCGTGCGCTTTTTTTCGGCCCACTTTTATAACAGGCGGCCACAAGAGTTTGATCTCCTTATCTCTAGTCTTCATGGTTTAGATACTAAAATATTTAGAATTTCTTTGGGCATATTTTTCGTTGTTTATCATACGTTGGTTACATTAAAACAATTAATACACGGCGCACGATAGATGACAATAGGCGTGTTTTCGCGAAATATAATTTGGTTACTGAATTTTATAAACAATCGGTTTTGGTTATAATAATTTATAACCGGTCAAATGGAATGGTTATTATGTTTGGTTATAGATAAGTCAAAATAACATAATCTGGTTAATCGCGAAAACACGCCTATTATTATGTAAGACAATATTATGATTGATCGATATACGCTATCAATAGTATACCTAGTTTTAATACTTTTGGTTTCCACAGATATTAGTATATTGGGAAAACCCGAACGCTGCAGCTGTTTACAATGTGCTTTATTATGTTTGCACCGAGTTTCATGTACTATGTTTACTTTTACAGTTTTACCACAAAACTGGCTATTGATTTGAAATTATTCATACCAAAAATAAGTAGTCTTATTAATATTTATAAAACATCTGTTATTATTTATTAGTTAATTAAAAATTAATTTATAAATGATGTATAGCTATTATTGTATGCATAATATTATAAAAGAGGTATAAATAGGTAACCAAAAATATTGCAATATTGGCGGCGGTTCAATCCGGTCCAAATCCTTTATATTATATTTTATAATAAATATATTACCTCTAAAACTATTTAAATGTATTTTTGTTTGTTTTGCATAACCATGTTTTAGAACAAATGTCGTGATTACACAACACTAAATAGACGTACAAATGTGGGACTATTTTTAGATTGCTTTTAAAATTTATTTTAACATTTTTTATTTATTACATTTGAATTTTTCAAGATGTTTCTTAAAAATTGCCTATACAAAACCTGAAACGCCTCAAAAATGGACGGTGTGGCGTCCTTTTAAGTATATAAATAACTTTTTAAAAAATGTTTCACAAAATTATTTATACTTTCCGAGATACATTTACAAAATATCGGCCCAACTCACTTACCCAAAAAAAATTGCAGATGCAGCATCTGAACCATCTGCTGAACCCGTGCGCACGACTACGGGTCAACATCAATAATAATAAATTGCGAAAAGAAATACTACCAGGATTCAGTTAAACTGTCGACATGTAATTAAATATTCAGGATTAGTATTAAATATTCAAAATAACGTGCATACACTGTACAGCAGTAGCGGTATTAAGAGGGACATGGCCCCCTAAATTCCTAAAAATTGTCTATTTTTTGTAAAATATACATTAATTTTACAACTATCACACTAAAGTACATAGTGGTATATATCTATGGCACCAAAGAATATTGTACCTACGCCCAATAGTTATTGACCTTAATTATTATCAAATAAGCAAAAAAAAAAATCATCAACTCAATTTCACCTTCCCCCCCCCCAAAAAAAAAAAATGTCAGAGGCGCCATTGCTGTACGGTGTACACAAAATAATAAAAATAAGATTCTAGTAAAAATAATTAAATGGTAAATATTAAATAGTAAATACTGTTTAAATGGTCCAACACTCATTAAAATTCCGTAAATAAAGTATACCTATACAATTTTTCTACTTCCTGCAATGTGCATTGTCCAATGATTTCAATGATGATATTAGTTATCACTTATCACTAAGAACTATTATAAGTTATAACTAACAACAATATTATCATCGCTATAGGTAATCATTTTAAAACCTACTGAATTAAGATATTTTTATAATATTATATTGAATTGCAATTTTGTTTGTGGACCGTTTTATACTAACTATTAGCATATTATCTAATATGCATTTAGATAAACCGATAAAAAATTGGCGTTTTACTTGATGGCACATTTAATGCGAAATATAAAACAGTAGGTACCTACAATTTCGATTGTGATACGCCATATCAGGTTCGATCACGAATCATGATTATTAAAGATAAATATTATTATTTTAATCATGGTTTAATATAATTCATTGTTATTATTTATTATTACATATTTAAACAAAAATGATGAGAAAATCCAACAAACGCATTAAATAAAAGACCACCATATGAAGGTGATTTTCTAGTGGATGTATCAAATTCTTGGTGGACGTAAACTTGGATGTGATTATTAAAAACACATTTGTTGACTAATCATCAATGTTTAGTTGATTTATTTAACACACGAGAATGATATAATACCTATATATACAGTATATACATAAATATATATATGATAGTTATAATGTTATATCCTGAACACGAGGATAGTATTATATATTTATATAGGTACAGATAAGCTCGGTGATTTTTACATCTCGGTAGGTTAATCTATTAACACACACCGACCTATATCTGATAATATTACGTAAAATATAACAGGTATATATAAGAATAATAGTATGTAATAAATACTTATTATCCCAGACAGTAGAAAAATAAAATCTATTATTTCGCCAATTTATTCTCGCAAATATATAACATAAACAATTTATTAATATTAAATTGTGTATTTGTGTAATTGCGAAACTAAAAGATTTCCTCCTATAGCCAGTTATTTATTATAATTGATAAGAATATTATAGTTTTTAATTATTACATTATTCAAAAACAACGATAAGGTTTTATATTAGTAAACTGTTTTTATTCTATTTATGTACACTATACAGAATATCCATTCATGTACTATTAAGTATTAACATGTTAATTATATTCTATACATAAATGTATTACAATTTAAGAAAAAAAATGTGAATACGATTTACCTAATTAGAATTTTTATTATTTAAATGTATTTATTATGTCAGAGAAACGTATAATAATATACTTATTATATACTATACGCTATAATCAAATACCATATAATATAGTTTATATAGGTAGTAGGTACCCTATAATACTGCCAAAAACAACGTATCACCAATTTTTCATTCTCCACAAAACTAAAATATTGGTGAAACTTAAATTTAGTTTTACGTTTTACCAAACAAAATTGTTCGTAAAAGCTGAATTTTGTTCAGGTTATATCACATATTGCACATATGCATACAAAGGTATGCTAATAAACTAATATTTAGTGTAAAATTGTTGGACACTATTTTCGATTTTTCAAAATATTAAATTGCATCATATGAAAATGGAATTATCTCACATTTAATAGTGTTTATCAAAAGCAAATAAGCAGTGAATTAATTTTATTTACATATATTATATATTATATTCTGTATCATATATAATCCTTATATAGATATGATTTAAACGATTTATTTTTTATAGAATATTAAATAGAAAATGAGCGATTAAAAAATAATGTAGAAAATTGAGGTAATATGTAGTTTTGGGTGTTTGTTAAACATCGTTTCATACGTTTTAATTATAATTTATCAATATTATATTATATGATTATAAATTATACTGATAAAAGTTCATGTTTTTTATACAATAAATTTTTTAAATGTCTACTACATTTTTGGCTTATTAATATAATTTAAATATATCATAAATGTCTTATAAATATATATTAATATGTAATATATATAAATAAATATACCAGTTGTACATTTTTATTCATATTGTCAAATAAATATATTGAAATTGAATTGGTTAGAAATAAACTATAAATGCATGGTTATTTTATATAGGTTATAATATAACATTACTGCACGGTGAGACTTTCATGATAGGTTATATCTTGAAAGAAGCTAAGAGTTCAATATTATTATCATCTTTAGGCTTTACTATTATGCATGTATCTTTTTTTAGATTATGATTGAGCGCAAATCTTTGAATGTCTATGCGATGTTGCCAGATAAGTTCTTAAAAGTGTATATACCTACCTATATACTATATAGGTACATTTTCAAGAAGGTTCTTATAAACTGGGATGGGAACTATACATTTCGGTTCCTATTGGTTTCGATTTCGGTCATAGAAACGATTTCTGAACGCCTCGTGGACCGCGTTCCAGGACCCAAACAAACCGGTTTACATTTCAATCTTACTGGACTCAAACTATAGTAACTAGTTCAATGAAAAAAAATAAAATCGGTTCGTATGGGACTAAGCAACTTGAAGTAACTATAGAGGGCCAATTTTTGAAACATAATATAGGCCCAAATATAGTGATTTTTTTTATTGTTATGAAACGAATTCATTAATATATTTTATGCATATGAAAATAACTATATATCTCCGTTTGACATATATATAATATGTTCTATTATTGATGACTTCTCCAAAACCTAATTTACTTGACTATTTTTACTATATTTGAAGTAAATTGTAGTCAATTTTTTAACGGTAAAAATGTTAAAACACAGATCAGGCTCGCGAGCCGCCAGTTGCTCATCCCTATAGTATATTGCATTACTAAATACCGATCCCATTATTTATATATATAATCATTAATCATAGATAGTGTACCTGCTTCATTATTTATTGAAAAGAAAAAAATTGCAATCACTTTAATGTATGATAGTGAATACACATTGAAAAATGACAATAGTTATTTTCTAAATTGGTGGGAAGTTTAGTTTTTAGGCAATATAGCCAATAAATAAAAAAAAAATTCAATATTTCATGATATTGCACTAAGTATAGGTTTAGGTAGATACGTTGTTTATGCAAAAATATTAGAAGGTATACGGTGTATACTCTGAATTTATTACATACGAAGTATATGAATCAATAAAAATCGAAAAATGACTTCTCTAAAGTACAAACTAGATGAAATTTCCTACAGGAAACCAATGTAACCATGTAAGTATGTAAAGATTGGAGCACTCCTTCTGGTAGTAAATTTGTTAACAGAGAAAAAATAAATAAATAAATAAACATCATTGTAAAACCACTAGCTCCCTCGCTACCCTCAGAATCTAAAATTATTGTTAAATATTAGGTAAATCTCATAAAAACACTCATATCAAATATAAAAAAGTAAGTAAAAAAAAAATTATATATATACAAAGTAGGTACCTAAATAATAACTAAATATGTAGCTCATACTCGTATTATAAAATAATGCATAGGTCATCTTAAAATTATATCGTTTTGCAATAGATTTCATTGTACATTATTAAAACGATAACTCTTATTTGATATTTTCGTGATAATACAACTGGTATTTTACGATTGTTCACGATAATGGCAAACTCGCTTGGATAACAGACCATTAGAACGGCATTACACTTGTGCTGTGCTCGAAAACTATACTAAAACGTAAAAATTTCCAATATTTTAATGTATAAACCAAAAAGGTAAAAAGTTAATAAATTGTAATGCAGTGGCGGATCTAGAGGTCATTTAAGGAGGGGGTCGAATTTTTAAGAACTTAATTTAAGTACTTTAAGAGAGTGACAGTATTAATTTTACTTATATTTTTTTACTTACCAAGACTATATTTTAATAAAAAAAATGGTAGGCGGTTCACATACTTTTGCAATTTTACGAAAGATCTTTTTTTTGCTTATTTAATGTTTTTTTTTTTTTTAAGTGAAGTTTTAGGAAATTTTTCTTTAAGGTGGGAGGGTGTATTATTTTGGATAGTAGAATCGGTTGACAAAATGTATAGGCTATCTTTTAATCTACCAATTTATAGTTTATTATAGTTTAGTATATGCATTCTACAGATATAATTAAATTATATGAATATAAAATATATCTATCTATCTATATGAGTATATATATATAAAATAATTTGTCCTGACTGATTCATCATCGCCTAGTCTGAACCACTGAAGCTATGAGGATGAAATTTGGTCTATAGTTTCGTTTCATGATGTAGAGGCCCAATAAGAAAGGATTTTGAAAAAATTTTGATTTTAAGTGGTTGAAATGGGCAAAAAATGGGCATTTTAAGTATAAATTGTTGTTGTAATTTGTTTATTCGAGTTTCCCGTGTAACGATTTCAATTGTATTTAGTTTACATTATTTATTATTTATTATTTATTATTATTAGTTAACAGTTAATTTATTTTGATTGCGGGTCGTTGATTTGGATACAATAATCTCTAGTTGCCGTCTTGCAATTAGATTTAGTGTAGCGTTAAAAATATTTTAAAATTATGTCGATTGAAGAGATTATTGTAAAAAAATTTAATAAAGATATATTTTTTTCACTCAGCCCAAATAAATAATAAAAATCCTTTTTTTAAATCCAAGAAAAAGGTTTTTTATATTCTACTGATGACATTATATTTTGAGAAAATTTTAGAAAATTAATTTTTATTGCATTCACTCATATACTTTCTACACTAAAATATGACGGGTAACCCGCTATGTAACACCCGTTTTGTAACACTCAAAAGGTATATTCCACACTCACAATTTTTTTTCACGGCAACGCCTTGCGGGTACAGGTAGTACAGCTGTAATATATAAAATAATAAACTATAAGGTATCAACGCACAGCCTAAACCACTGGGTCTAGGGATTTGACATTTTGCACAGAAGTTCTTTATACAACATAGAGGAGCACTAAGAAAGGATTTTTCAAAAAAAAGCGGTTGAATTTTAAAAACTTTCAATGTTTAATTATTTTTGGTGATTTACACTTAAAAAGACATTTCTTTCATAGCGAGTTACTCTCAAAAGGAGTTGAACAATTACAATTTTTTTCCCGGGCAACGCCGGGTAATTCAGCTAATATATATAAACTATAAATGTCATGTCAAGATTGTACCTGAATAATATCGTTTTGTAAAATGTACATACTCAAACTAACAGAATATAATAAAGAATTACACTTTTTTTTTTTTTTTAATTCAAAATTTCATATCAAAAGATGGAAAAAACACGAGTATAAATAATAAATATAATATTATATTTATTTAATTTTTCTAGAAAACAAATCAGAGGTCCTTTTATTTCTTTACAGTTTCATTTTAAAATAATAAATTTGCTTATTTTGCAATATAAGCGAAATGTGAGTGATATACTTATAGGAAATATCAAAAATAAATAAATTTACTATGCTAATACCACAGAGGCGCAAAATATCTATCAACTAAAATCATTGAACCGGGTAACGGGAAGCATAGAATATTATGGGGCCTTCGATATTGCCAACGCTGTGGAGTGTGGATACGTATTGCCATCTAAATGATAAAACATTTTCTAACACGCATCGTATTTTCAAGAGATAGCGTTCTAAAATTCAGTACATTGAATAGTTATCTATCGAAACAGCATTATTTTCATCGTAACTAAAATACGATTGTCCGATGGATATATGTTTATAATCACTGATAACCACGTTTATATTTACAACTGTGCTGATAACTGACACAAATAAATAAAGGTGTTCTGAAATAAAGCGATTTTTACCAATCTGTGTTAAAGCAAACTGTATTTCCATCAGGAATTGCAGCGTTGGATTACCGAAGTCGCAATTATTTTAATTTGAGGTCGGTGCGAGTATACGACGATTAGAAAAGATAAGAACTTTGATGAGAAAATACGGCGGCGGTGGCTCAACGAAGACCGACCACAACCTGCGCGCTCCTAATTTCCTAATTTTTAGTTTTCATCGGTTCGGATCGGGAAAACGGCACGTAAAAAAGGTCGTAGAATAAACGGGGTTATACGGTCAAGGCGGTCATGAGGGGAAAACATTCATTGACGTTTTATTAAATTTATAGATTAAGAAAAATATTACCGTCTTTATCTAACAAATGGCATTGTTGTGTTTTTCCAAATTTTTGGTGACATTTTGTAAATGCAGTAATGTAAAAAAGCACGGCCCAAGGGGGGGGGGAGGCGATCGCACCGTCGCCCCCCCCTTCAAGATATTTTGAGTGTGGGATATTTTGAGGGTGCACCCTACGTTTCATTAATTGTAATTTTAAATATTTCATTATAAATAACATTTCATAATCCATTTGCTCTCAAAACTTTATATCTACTGCTGTTATATGTTCGTTCTATACTTGATTATAATTCCATAATATTATGGTCTCCATACATAGATAGTCCGTCACTAGTCCTGGAATCTTTACAAAATCGCTTCTTAAGATTCATTTCGACAAGATGTAATGTTCTTCGTCCACCTCATTCATCATACCAACCTTTACTAGACTTCCTAAAACTAGAACCTTTAAAAATCAGAAGGAAAAAAACCGACATTGTTTTCCTTTTTAAACTGTTGGAAGAATTTATTGATCATCCTGAAATAATTAATAACTTTTTTGTCCCTGATATTAGAATCAGACAATTTAATACTTTTTATGTGCCATTTCAACATGCTAATTATTTTTTATATTCACCTATAAATAGATCTATGCAATCAGTTAATGATCTTAATGTTGATTTGTTTTATCATGTTTCTGTTTCTTCATTTAATTTTTATTTAAATAATTTAGTTAAGGAAATTTAAACTCTTGTTATTGTATTATAATAATATAATCCTTTATTTTCATTGCGATTATCGATCAACTTGTTTAACGGCTGTAAATATATTTGTGCTGGGCGCTTACCCGTTTAAATTAAAACGATAAATAAATAAATAATATATGTAAAATTTGACACACAATGTAATGAAAAGATATTTCAATGAGTCATAAAATTAATCTCAGATTGTTGTAATAGCTCGCCATTATACCAAAAGGTATTATTTTAGTCTAGAATGAATGACCAAATACCCGTGGTTTTTAGCAACGTGTGTAACAATGCTATTCGTGTATTAGGTATAGGACATGATAAGTAACACTTAGCTATAGAATATAGATCTTTTGTAGTATTATATGTATGTATTTACATAATAATGTGTTTTTTATCAGACATATATTTCTGTTTACATTATACATTATTATGATTTGTTATCATTATTTTAAATTTTGAATTAAATATTAAAATATAAAATAAAATGATAGTGTATTATACATATTATTATTTTATCTATCCAATAGTACTGGAGGATAAACAAAAAAATCAGAATTCATATTTGTGAATTCTTATCTAAAGCGCAAAGGTCTTTCGAGAAAAATTAAATACACATAAATAAGAAAAAATGTTTTGTGTTTTATAGGTATATCGTATATTATAATATTCTAAATAGAATATTAGTTATCATGACATATTGACATTATATACCTATACGTATAATGTAAATATAAAGTAAAGTAAACAATAATATAATAATTGATTGTATAGGAATACCTATAGTATAGAATATAGTATATTGTATAGAAGTACTTACAAATTATAATATTAAATTCTCGTTTAATTATTATAATCACATGTAAATAATAACTGATAGTATTTATAATACCTAATATAATATAGTTCGTTTATTAATAAGTTTAAATTTCATTTCATTTAAGATAAAATATTTTTACACTTACCACCAACATGTATTTTAATATTTGATACTTATGTTCTTTTTTTTAAATTAAAACAAATAATACAATTGCTATCATAATTTATATACCTATATCTATGAGTAATGAGTATATCCACTATTAAATTATTATATAATATAGGTACGTCATATATTTATTAATTATAATAATTTTATTACAAAAAAATTCGTTTAACAATAGTTCAAATGGGTTAAATACTATTTATATATTTATTTTTACTTATTAGACCTTCGTGGTTTGTAAATAATTATTGTGTTAGGTTAGGTTAGGTAAATATGTGTATAATCAAATAAATGTTGACTGTTGAATCCCAAGAATATTATAATGTAGGTACGACCTATATGCATGTATTGGTAAATATTTTGGGTATACGTCATATTTTCTAAAAATGTATTACAAAATTTTTATCTCGCCATGCTGGAAAATTGTTTTTTTTCCTTTTGTCGCTTTATTCTAAGATCTCAACAAAAAATACGGTGTTGATGTATTGATGGTATATAAAGCGGGTCGTAGGCTGACTTCGGAAGGTTAATTTAAAATAATTTAATTGAACCAAGATCACAAACCAGTCAATTTTTTTTTAATAAACTTGTTTTGTTTATTTTCTAATTAATTCTTATTATAATTAACTTGTTATCTAATTATTTTAATGAATTTTTTTAATAATTTTAACTAAAAAAATGAATTATTATCATTGACGTCAATTAATTTAAATAACTTTATAATTTTATGAAATAGTTTAAAAAAATATTCTAAACATTTTGTGGAAATAATCTGTTTTCTAATTATATTTCTCAATATATTAATAAATATTATTGAACTTTTAAAGTAAAATTAACTGCTAAAATTAAGTCAAGTTAATTTAAATTAAATTTCAAAAAATTGATTCAAACAAAAATAGAACTTTTTTTGCTTCGTTCATGAATTTTAAACTTAGTTCGTTTGAATTAGTTTATTCCTAGCCTAGGAATCCTAGGCCTGGTAGTGTGTAACTTTTAGATAAGTAATACGATGTTATCACTTATCTGCATGTTTAGTTTCCAATTGCAAACATTATTACCAAAGAATAAAAAAATTGTAATATAATTTTACTCAGAATAAAACGAATAATAAAAATATACCCACTATTCATCGTATACACATATAAAATTAATTTTTGTTTACGTATATACGCATTTCTTTATAAATATTGTTATGACCTGTGGGTATATGCCGTATACTTTTGTATACGCTCCAATACACACATGCATATATGCAAATGTTTTATAATATAGTGTGTTTAAATATTTTTTTAGTTTACTACCATTTTAGCAAAAAGTTATAATCATCAATATCATCATTAAGGTGGGTTTACACGGTCAGTAAAATTGAACAAGCGGACCATACAAACTTAAGAGGCCGCAACACCTACGATTTTTAAGGGGTTTCTGTATAGGCAATTTTTAAGAAATATTATGAAAATTAAAAATTCAACAATTTAGAAATATTTATGTACATTTTAAAATTAATCTAAAAATAGCCTCGTACTCTTATCACTTTTTATTGTTGTGTAATCACGAAATTTCCACCTAAAAGACCAATAAGCGTGACAAAATTGTGGAACTATGAAAAGGCGGATTTACAATCTGTAAACAGATTTAAATGTGTCGGTCTGTCTTCTAGAGATCAATCAAAGCATTTTTCTTTATTATTACAGATTAAAATATAATCAACGTTTAAAAATTTTGATTTTTAATGATAAATAACACGGCTAAAAAATAAAATTAAAATAAACGCTTCGATCGATCCCTAAAAGACAAACTGAAGAATTCAAAACAGTTTTCAGAATTGAAATCAAACTTTTCAAAGTCCCACAGTTTTGTCACGCTTTTAGGTCAATTTTTCGTTGGTGTTGCGCCCTCTTAAGTTTCGCAAACTGTGTGTAAACAATTATCGAATGTAGAATATATCCCCTCCACTGAAAGGGTCGTCCCGAGGGGTGGGGGAGGAATTGGGAGGTGTCTCATCCACACAACTTTGGAAAGTAGTTGGCAAAAACAAATATTAGTGTGCAAAAATAGAAAAAGTTGATGACTTTTTTATTTTTTTTTCCTTATTCATGTTTCGAATTGAGTATTTTTTTGGAATTTTAAGTCGGGAAATTATAAATTATTAGGATGTTGGTCGGCAAAATTAAAAAGTAAAATTTAATAATATTATAATAAAAATGCAAAAATGTAAAATGTAAAAATGTAAATTAATGTAGTAAAAAAATAAAATAAAATTATTAGCTTTTAAGTTTTAATTAAATGTTGCGTAATAATTCAGATACAGTTTGTGTATAGCATACCACCATGACTGAAAAGATTATGTGTGTTGTATTTTAATTAGAACTTAGAAATAATTTGGGCGGGGAGAATGTCCAACTATTTTTTGGAACGGGACGAAAAAGTCCACCTTACCAATGAAACACCGGGGGGGGGGGGAATAATAGTTTACCACTAATATTGCATATGATCGCATACTTCAACATTTTGGACTGCACGAGTTCAGTCAGTGCCTGAAAAAAACCGCGCACAAATTATTGTAGTTGCACAGTTTTCTGGTGCGTGTAAACGGATAAAAGGTTTTTTGGTTTATTTTAATCTAGCATAACAGGGGCGAGCGTGAGGGGGATAGGGAGTTAAAAAAATCCCTACAAAATTCGAGAAAACTAAGAAAAATGGCGACCCGACTTGAGAATTTTAAAGTTATTTCAAAATTTCTTGAGAGACTAAAAACCAAACCAAAACAAAGTATAGGGTAAATGTTACTCACGAATAATATTTTATTTTGTGGTGATACCCTTAATTTGTGAAAATAAATACTTAATTATACGTTACACCTTACACGTACATCTATATATATTTTAAATGCTTAATTAAATGTTTTAAGCAGGTATTGACTGACTTTGACTATTATCAAACCTTGTTAGGATACTTTTTATAAATATTTCGAATACATATTCCAAATATATACTTCCAAAAAAGGTATTTAGAATATGTACCTATTCGAAAACTTTTTGAAAGTATTCCCTAAGTATAACAAATACTTCACAAAATGTATTTCAAGTACTTTAAGAATATATTTTTCTTAATAGATTTCGATAAGAAAAATAGTACCTAATTATAGTATTTAATAATTTTTCCCCCATGTAAACGAATACAATTATTGATAATACACACCTAGTTATTCATTATAAATTATATCCAAATTTTAATATTATGTGATTCATTTAAGTAATAAGTGAATAGGTAATTTTTTTTTTGTAAAACCTTATAAAAAAGCATCATAGGTACTCTTAAAGACTTACCATAATTAACAATAATTTTTTTTTGTAATAATTAGTATTATATTGATATATAAGATCAAATCACTAACTACTGTACTTAATTACTAAATTTATTATAAATAAATATAATAGGTACCTACTTTTATCTCATAAATAAAAATGTTTATTATTTAAATCAACATATTTAAAATTGGAAAATAACATTACTTTCCACTATAAGTATAGTGGAAAATAAAATACGATATAATATTATATTATGTACTTAGGTATATATACAAATACAATTTACACTGAAGAAAAAAAAATAAAATTATTTTTAAAAATGTGATTGAACCTTCAAAAAGCCGGGAAGCACTTCGTACGTTGGGATGATGATGACGAATATATTTAATTTGAAAGCAATGATAAATCATTTCCTTCTAAAAAAAACGGTTCTGAGCGAAGCTTCGGTGGATATACTTAACAATTACTCTAGATTTTACTAATACTATGTAATAATATGATAATATTATATAATACGAGTATAATGAATAAAAAAAGTTGAAAAAAGTGCAAAAATTTATTAAAAAGTAAAGGGATTCGAACCGAGGACTGCAACGAGAACCGTTGGCTCCCAAGAGATTACATACAATTCGGGAGATAATAGCAAAAAAAAACCTATTAAACAAACAAGGTAAAATCACTAAATATCAATTTGATATAACTTTAAACCAAGTCCGACCGCCAAATTCTGATTTCACTATTATATTTTTTGATCAAAAAATACAAGTTTTTTTTTAAATAAAAAAGTAAAAATCGCATTTTCCTGAGTAGAAAGTAATACTTATTATGAATTAAATGTTTTAAAATTGAAAATGGCTATAAATAACCCAAAAATGGGAAAACATATTTTTCCCTATTCCCTTTCTCTAATATCATACTTTATATATTCTGCCTTACCACTACTAATCCTTATTTCTTCATCTTCAAGAGTTCCTATTATATAAGAGTGCTTCAAGTATACCATTCACTTCCTCAGGACTATCTGATATCAACACTATTATCTACTAACAGCATGTACCATGGTAACTCATCCTATATATTTTTTGCAACTTTATCTATTATCAAAGGAAATAAGTAAGGGCTTAAAACCGAAACCGGATTGCATAACAATATAATATTATGAAATACGCGAATAAATCGCCTAGAGTTGATTTAAAAACATTGTATAATATTTTACTTACTTAACTACCATCCACCGGACACCAAGACGATTTACAGTAAAATAAATGGCAAACAAAAACCATAATACGAAATACAAATATTAAATATATAAAATCCGGGCAACCACCTGCGGGCGCGCTTGTGTTATCTTATATAATGACCTATATAAAAATAATTTCTGGAATATTGTTCAAAACCGGTTTTTATATTACCGTTTTGAAACACGAAATTTCGTACGAACTTGAAAATATATTAAAAATATAGTTTTTAATGATATTTTGAACTGGTAGGTATCATATATTTTTATTGTATTTTTCTACACATTGTTGAGTATTTCGGTGGGAGGGAGAGGGTGGTTTTGCCTCCCCCCCGTTACTACGCTACTGGTTTTATGGATATAAGAGCCCTAAGAATTGATTAACTGGGTTTTTCTAAAATTTTGCTTACGTGTACATACCGGTCTAAGAGTTGGTAATAAATATACAAGAGTGCTGAATGTAATATAAATGTACTGACAACGAACGCACGTGCTCGCCTATTATTATCATCAGTCAACATATTTGAGCTTAATTTTTGTAGACAAAACTTGTGTATAACTGTAAATATTCGTTATTTACAATTGTTTATTTCCAAACCATTTTCGCTGAATAACATATTTTCCAAACGCCCACCCGTTGTTCATGTGATATTTAATCAATAAACCTAGGTCAGAGTTCATATTATTGTGTTTACCACCCGATTTGCATGAAATCTTTTGTTATTTATCATTTTATAATGTTTTTGTAATACCTTTATATATACTATACTATCAGAAATCTGAATAATAGAAATACCACAACACATATTATAATAAAATGTTATCATTGTAGAATCATTAGAATATCCTTAGAACGTTAGCACTTTATAAGTACCTATTAAATAATGATCAATTTACAGTATTCATTTTGTAATCGATAAACTAATTTATATTGCAGTATAACAACATCGAATCCCGGAAAATAAATCCCCGAAAAAAAAGCCCAGAAAAAATTTAAATGAATATAGATAATATATTAATTTGAAATTTAATAATTTATATTATTATACATTTATATAATAAGAACGATAAGAACATTTATTAAGATTTCGTTCACATATAGCGTACATTGGATAAATATTGTTATCTCCGTAGACGCCGAGATCGAGAAAAAAAAAAATCAGTTCGGCACAGTGGAATTCGAACCGGTAGACCGAAAGAAAGTTGGTTTGACAATCGACACCTTACACCACTAAGCTATCTTATCGAGATAATAATCGAGAGAAAATAAAACGATCAAAATGTCTCTAATTTAAACGATTCAGATAACGAACGATACTCATAATATAGATCCGTACACATATTGGGAACAAACGTCTCGGTTGTACAGAGACGATTCGTAGACAAAGAAATGTTCAGTCGGGCGTTAAAACGTCTTCGGAAAAGTCGAAATACAGACGAACGGAAAACGGAAAAATCGCAAATCCAAAGCACTACGGCGATAAAAACGGAAAAGGAAATACTTGCGCGGCCGCCGATACGGAAAACGGTCAGCGGAATAAATAAAAAACGTAAAGTTTACTCCTCCACGAAAAACCGTCTATTCGGAGTTAGCATATTATATAATAGACTAGCTTAAGTGCAACACCTGTGGGGTGCAACTCCTTGTAAGTGCAACTCCTTTTATATGAGACTATTTGTATGTTCAACACCTTTTGAGTGCGGAATCTTAAGTTTGAAACTCCGATTGAGGGTGACACCTTGTAAGTTTAACTTTTATTGAGTACAACACCTAACACCTCATTAAAATAATTACTTTTGCAAATCGTATACATATCAGTTTATGTATTTTATCCGAAATAATATTGTTAATTAATTAATTTTAAAAATATTACGCCTACGGCGGACACTGGCGTTCGCTTCCTAGAAGATAGTCGTTCACTCCTAAAGTGTAAACTGTTGACAAAATAAGTAATCTGAAAATTGATCGAACTTACTATTCTCGGATTTTTATAAGAACTCGAACCTCGCTACACTCGGTTCTCGCTCGAGTGTAACTGGCTTTACACAACCTCAATATAAATTTGATCAAAATTTTAAGAAATATTTACCGTTAAATATAATATTGGTATAAAATAAAATAAAAAAAGTATAATATAATATAGTAGGTATACCTACTTCGCATATATAAGAAGTCGCTCGGACTTTTCGTTCTCAAAACGAAGTTGTTTTTATACAACCATTGTCGTTAGGTAAATTTGTTCGAACGTCCGATTAAACATCGTATAATATATGATAAAAGTTTGCCCGAACGTATCAATATAAATTAATTTCAAATTGTGAAAAATACTACGGAAGTTCTACGATTTTAAATTCATTACTATGAGATATAAAAACTATAGTACCTATATAGGTACCTATTCTATGAATCAGCGAGACAAACTTAAATACTTAATACGGACTTTTCACAGAATATTATATGACGCTTAATTAAATGAAAATAAAATAGATAGGTAGGTACAAAATTTAATTCAAACAAACGAAAAAAATATATAGCGATTTCGGATATTAGATAAAAAAAAGTCGCAAATAAACAGATAGGCGGAGTGAGATTCGAACCGGCGTACCAGCATCGAAAGTTCATTGCCGTTCCTATTAAGCTACAAAATCGATTATAAAGCGTTTGAAATTTCTCGTATTTAAACTATTCAGATAACGTACGACACTGTTACGTATATATAAACAGATAATATATACGCGTATTCGGAACGAACGTCCCGGTCGATCGGAGACGAACGATAGACAAAGAAACGTTCGGTCGGGCGTTAAAACGTCCGGGAAACGCGAATCCGAAGTCCGCGGAGTCGAAAAAGGCTGACAAAGGTCGCTAAAGCCGATTTCGGAAGTTTGGGGCAATAATACGACGATGCGGGAGAACGTAGAGTGATAACGGAAATCAACGAGTATTGGGAATCGCATTTTTTCTTCCACTCGCACATTATTATTACAATTATTTATATGAGTACAAACGATCGACAACCTGAGCATGTATCACCCCGTCCAAACTTGTCTTATTTTTGGTGCATTCGTTGCTTTTAAAATATAAAATACAACGCACACAAATATATAAAATAATGAAAAACTGGGAAAAAAAGATCATGACGGCAACGACGCGCGGCGCCGTGTACCGTATACATTGGTAAATAGGTAGGTACACAAAAATAATAGTTAAAGATAAGAAAATACGATTTCAGATATTGGAAAACGTCGAGTGATAACGGAAAAATGGGGAAAAAATGCAAAAAAATATCGAACGGTATTGCGTGGCATGAATCTGAAACTTGTCACGTCATAACACAAATTCTTATCGAGCGACCCTACTAACCGACATGAAAAATATTACGAAATTTGTACTAATAAGTTGTATAATTAATACGGGTGGCTCGACTTCGTAACGATACCGTACGGGAACGCAAAATAACGTAAAATACGTCCGGTCCGAGGTTAAGGACGCCGGGAAACGCGGAGTCGAAACAGGCCGATTTCGAAAGTTCGGGGCGATAATACGGCGCGGGAGAAATGTCCCGCGGTGATAACGAACGGCGAGTCGCCGAGTCGAGAGTACCTATATAGGTACCTACCTATTCTATGAATCAGCGAGACAAACTTAAATACTTAATACGGACTTTTCACAGAATATTATATGACGCTTAATTAAATGAAATAAAATAGATAGGTAGGTCCAAATTTAATTCAAACAAACGAAAAAAAATGTAAAAAAATGACGAAAAATAACAGCAGGTATAATATGTAATATGTGATAGCGAACTTTAAATTACTGAATATGTAATAAACATCTTTGGACCATAAGAACCATAAGATCACCTCCTCACCTACCTAATGGGAATGGAACCCGAGACCCTACGATTGATAACACCTACACCTAACCACCACGCTACTACACCGATGTGGATTCCGTACCATATTTCTATCTTATAAGTACCGCAATCGGCGTAACAAAGCGGTTGGCGGGAAATCCTGTTCGTTCCAATACCGACCGTACGGGGACGAAAACGGTCGGAAAGACGTCCAGTCATGGGATAACGAAGCCGCGAAAAACGGTCGCGTCATCGGCGTGACGCGAAAACGTGTCGGAAAGTGGATTAACGCGAATTGTGGATACGGCGCGGGAGAACGTCGTGTGATAACAGACGGCGCGGGAGAAATGTCCCGCGGTGATAAAGAACGGTGAGTCGCCGAGTCGAGAAATTTGTTTTTCTTCCAGGTGTCGAAAGCTCGGAGAAAAGTCGAAAAAGCGGAGGAACGAAAGGCGTAAAAATTCCGAAACGACCGGAAAACGGCTTTAAAACGGCAACGGCAGAGGAACGCGCTTCGAGCGGCGTCGGAAACGGTCCGGGGAATTAAATTTCTATAAAAGGTTTTTCTCATGGAAAAAACGGTGGAGAAAAAGTTAGCGTTTTATATAATAGAGGATTACGAATTAATTATTAATTTGTTAAAAATATAATTATTATTAAGGATTGTATACAATTTGGCCGTAAATGTACGAATACTAGTTTTTTACCAAATAATTTTGGTAAGTAATAAATATCATAACAATTATGTAATATATTATTTTAGTTCATATTGATATTATATTTAAATATTATTTGGAAAATGATTATTATATTATTATATTAATAATATAATATTGTGTGGAAGATATAGTGACAGATCGCTGTAAACCGTTACGAAGTCGGCTAATATAGGAATCAGTAATAGTTATAGTGTGATCATGTGCTCATATACTCATAATAGGGCTTGGGGTCCGTTTAAAAATCTTTTTAGTAAATCTGTCATATATTTTCTCTAAATCAATGAATACCATACACAACGTTCGCAAAATTTCTCTGTACTTCTTTACTATCTGTCTTACTTAAAATATTGGCTTTTTCGTTCAATGTACGCTTGTTCCTTTCCGTTTTTAATCCGTCCATTGCTCACACATAAGCTCCATATAATAGTTTGTTGTGAACCATGGCTAAGCACAGCAGGACTCGGTTCCGTTGGCATGGGCCTTTTATATTCGGCATTAATCTTGATAAAGCTCCAGTTGCTTTCATTGCACTAGCGCCACCTTAGTCGTGTGCTGTTTGAACTTGAGTCTTTTGTCAAATTTTACACCTAGGCATCTAATCGATTGTTTGATTGGAATACGCATTCCTATTAAGATGATTTCTGGAAGGCGGTATGCCTTTTTTTGTGTGATTACAGACGTTTCCGTTTTATCTGGTGCCAGGTCCAATTTATGATCTGTCATCTACCGATGTATTATTAGCAAAGCCGAATTGGCCTTCTGATCAATTAACTCTGTATTATATGCACTGATGGCCATCGCTACATCATCTGCGAACCCTACCAAACTGACACCCTCTGGCATCCTAGTTCTTAACAGATCATCATAGAATAAATTCCACAAGATAGGCCATATCTGTGTAAATCTGCCAAATATTTTAGACCTATATTTAGGCCGCCGAGTCAAAAACATTTCTCACATCAAGAATTATTAGCATAAACAGATCCTTATATTTTCATGTACCTCTGCCCACCCATTTTTCCCGATCTAAGACGGTTTGGATGACATTCAATGTAGATCGTTGTTTGGGGACCACGTCGAAAAAAATGCATGTCGAGAATTAGGCGATCAAATTAAACCATAGTTTCAAGACAAAATTAGAGAAAGTATTTTCATATACAAATTATATACACAAAAGGGGGGATCTTATAATTAGGTTAGTATACGGGTGGGTAAACAATCTTAGATCTAAATACGGCAATATAAATATACAATTTAATGATTGACTCACGTCACTCGGTGAAAACGGATAAATTCAATGGAGATGAATGGTGACTGACAATATTATGTCTGGCGGTGAGAAATGTAATGAATGTTGTGTGAAGGTACAAAAACTGTGCGTCGGACCACATAGGCGATTGGCGAAACGGAAATGAACACCGTATGATTAATAGAATTAATATTCTATTGTACGATATGTGAATGCACAACGATAGCGACAACAGTATACACATTACGTTGCATGAATGGCCTTTTCTTGCACAACCAATGGATCGGTATTATTTTATTAATAAAAAAATGTGTAATAAATTAAAATATGTATAAGTATACAGACAGTGGTACGAAAAAGAAACACGTAGTTTTACTTAGACGGCACGACTACGGAGCGCGCGGACTTAATAACAGGTACGCACACACATGTAAAACAAAATCGTAATGGCTATATCGCAATTAACGAGCATTATCTTATTAATGGGAACGGATGGTGAACAGCGCGGTTAAAGCGCTAATGAAGCAGATGGTACAGGAGCGATGATTAGACGGTCACAGAACAATTACGCGTCCGACACTATCACATACTTCGATAATACCTTTATCAAAACCCTCAATTGGGGTGAATATACTATTCTCTTGGAAGATGGATGTGTTTTCAATATTGATATCTGAAATTTTCTTGGGGCCATGAGTCAGCATACATATAATTTAAAATATAACTTATACTAAATACTATAAAATATGTGGAAAGGATAGACAATAAATTATAAAAGGAAATAAAGTATAGCTTTTTGAGTCTTTATAAACTGGTAGAACAGTGAGATTTACCACTGGTCGTTTGTACAGATCCTCAGCGGTACGCACAGTCACAACACGAATGACACTATTATCCTCAGAATGGTTTAACTCAACGCTTCCAAGTTTCCAGGAAGTGGGTGGCAAATTCGGTGTTTGCATTACAACAAGATTACCAATATTGAGATATTGGATTGTTTGTGGTACCACTTAGATTGTCCTTTTAATGTAGTTAAATATTCTATCGACCACTGCTTCCAGAAAGATTGGTAAAATTGAGTAACGTAACTACCAGTGTGGTAGACGATTATTGGTAGGTGCTGTTATGATATCTGGTTTGGGCACAGCCACAAGCGGACATCCTATAAGAAAATCACCAGGAGTTAAAGCACGTAGATCATTGGAATCTGAATATTGTGGCTTAAGTGATCTTGAATTGAGCATGGATTCTATGCGCTGAGTAAGGGTTTATGTAACGTCAAAATTTGTATTTCAATAACCTGTTGAAGGTAGTATTTCGTGGATTTCACAGCTGTTTCCCACAATCCTCCGAAACGGAAAGCCGTTGGTGGGTTAAAATGCCATTGACATGGTACTGCATTAGTAAATAAGTTTTGTGCTGTATTATCCAACATCAAGTGACGTAGGTTCACGATCTGCACCTTGGAAGTTTGTACACAGTCAAAAAATATATTTGTAGGATTCCACAACGTGATACAAAACGATGCAATGCTGCAATAAAACTTACAGTTGTAAGGTCAGACACTACCTCTATGTGCACTGCTTTTACAGCCATACAAACAAATATTGCCAAGTAGCATTTAATAGCACGTGCATTTTTACTTTTCTCTTCCTTAAGTAAAAATGGACCAGCAAAATCAATTCCAATTCTTGAAGACGGGATATCTCCCATTATTGGTTGAGGGTTCGATGCTCGATGTCGCGCATACGTTACACATTTGAATATCAAATGCCGAATCATCGACAGGCCAGATAAAATTCAATAGTGAAACAACAATAATGAAGCGACGAGTTGCAGACCTGCATGCAACTATATTGTAATGACGAATGAGCAGAATAGTAAGGGCACATGACTTGGGCAATAAGATGAGGCACTTCGTCATCTAGAAATGGGAGAAGACATGATAAAGACCGAGGAGTTACCTCATCCGTAGGCTATGAAAAAACATCGAATAGATCCTGAAAATATTGGCCATGCGTTATTTGGACTACCACTTTCATAGAATACACTAATTCTTTATGCCGAATGAACCAGGAAAATGATGGAATATGTCGAACATGAGCAATAAACCGGTGCATGTATGCAATTGTCCACTCATATGAGTTAACATCGAGAAGTATTCAAGCCAACTTCTCTTTTGAGTTGACTTGGTAGCCATATACAAGGAGTCGATGGCGATTCTATGCTCTAGTAAGCTGTCGCTAAGAATAACGTCAAGAGGTAGAACTGACCAACTATTTTCTGATTTTATCAGTAATTGTGAGCCATCCCAGGAATACCGATAATGATTAATAGCTTCAGAGGGATATAATTCACGAGATACACAATCCCCTGGATTGTTTGTTTACAGAGCGAACATGTCTGTATTTGCATTCTGGAATCAATTTATTTATCTTGGTTAGGCAATTTGTGACGAAAATTTTGAATTGAGCCGGTTTTGACGTTAACCAATATAGTACAATTATCGAATCAGTCCAAGCATGCAAGGATGAAAACAATATTTGTGGTTGGAGTACTTGCTGTATTCTGTGCATAACTTGAGCTAACAGTAACGCCCCACAAATATTGTCCCACTAAATAACGTCCCACTCCAAGAGTGGTATAGTTAAGGCATCTACAACTTTTTGGTAAGTTTATATGAGAACCAGCATTATCCACCGACGTAGGACAATTTCCTACTCTTGTTGCTTGCGCGATAGCCTTTATAATATAGTACTTTTCCATCAGACTAGTTTCAACCAAATCATGGATAGAGGTGAAATCTTTCATTTGATCAAGGGCAATCAAATGGTCTAAGATCGTATCCTGTTCTATATGAAAATCCTTGATGTGGGTTTCAAGGTCATTAATACTCACATGAAACAGTAGAATTACATTTACTTCTTTTAAAATCCTTTGAACGAAATCATATAATATTATAACATGTGCCTTTGTTCTGTTACTTTTAAGTATGGCACAAATTAATGTACCTACGTATTTCGTGATCTTTTTCAATAGCAGTAAGAGACATTTTCAATAATTTATATTTATTTTACACCGTAAATTGTGGTAATTAATATAATATTAATAATATAGTACGGTTAATCACCCAAAAATACTATCCATATGCACACACTGATTAATAGGTACATGTTGTATACACAGTACCCATTACGTGGCATGAGTGGCCTTTTTTTCGCATGACCAGTGGATTGGTATTATTTTATTAATAAAAAAATGTGTAATAAAATAAAATATGCATAAGTGTACCGACAAAGGAACACGTAGTTTCACGTAGACGGCAAGACTACGGAGCATGCGGACACAATGACGCGTACGCACACACAGGATTAGTAATGTATATTGATGGAAAGAGGGGGAGAGGAAGACCGAAAAAGAGGTGGGGGATGTGATAGTGAAATGAAGAACTTGGGGGTAAGTGAAGAAGATGTGGAAGATCGAGGTAAGTAGAAATCTAGGACTAGGGTGGCCGATCTCAAATAGTTGGGTGAGAAGGCAAAGGAGATGAAAAAGAGTATGGTTTAGATTAGGTTATAAAATCAAAATTGTGACAATTTTAAATCAAAATGTACGAAAATGTGTAAACGATAATAGAGTTATCAATAGAGTTATAAAATTAAAGTAGATATAACAAGTTACACTTGAAAATACAAAAAATATGGTGAGATAACCCTATGCAGTCTTCATCATACGTCAGGAGCAATTGTACCAGGGTTTTGGGGGTTTTGCCGTTTCCAGGCCCGCAGCCACCTTCTATTAGCGCTGAGCGCTACTCAAGAGGGCATTCAGGCGTCTGATCCGCCACGAAGGCGGATCAGCGTGGGCATAGGGCCGACGAACACCGATACCACATCCGTAAGCCGGGGGTACTGTACTGAACAAAAACGGCGTACTGGGCAGAGATGCTGTTTCTACCTTCAGTGGAGCCGCAGTATCTAGTAACTACTTCCCCTGATTCTGGCTAGGGGCAACCTCCGGTAATGGTGTCCACTGGTAGATGGGTCGTGCGTCCCGGGAGGAACTCGAAGGCCGTTCAATCGTTACGTAGATCCGCTTGGTAACCACTCTCGTCCTGCAGGACAGCCCCTCCGAGTCCTACACCAACGTCGCCCAGCCGCCCGACTCGTAGATCGTTCGACCAGGCGCCGCGAGGGGTCATCGATCGCTATTGTCGATGGGGCATCCTCCCACCCCGGAGTATCTTTTTACATCACTTTAGGATGTCGACGCCGCGCCCAGCGTCTACCAGTTTCTGGTCCCTGCACCAGTGGCACATTGGTATCCATAAATACGTCAGGAGCAAACGCAAACCGACTCCAAAATTAAAAAAAACAAGAAAATAAACGACCTGACTTCAGAATTTTTCAAGTTATTTAAAAATTTCCCGCGAGATTAATGATTAAACCAAAAAGATTTTTTTTTTTTAAATTTGTATATACATATATAAAATACGGGTTACATAGTCGTTCGCATATTTTAAATCTTAAATTGATTTTTTTTTTAGGTGGATGTTAACTATTATTGTAAGATTATGAAATAACATAAAAGCATTAGATTTTAAAATTACTCAAATGTCAAAATTACTTTTCTAATAAAAATAATTACCATATAACATGTACCGATTTACCTAAAGTCTAAAAAGTAAAAGATAATCAAATATATTATTAATTTAAATTGATTGTATTACTTAATTTACAAATATAAAATTAAAATTTTATAAAAAAACACCCCCTGAAATGTATTCCTGGGTTCACCTCTGCGGTATACATATAATTCAATTGTATCATTATTATGATGACATTGGTATTGTAATGTTAATCTACTATAAACTTTAATTAATAGTTAAACATTTGGTTTTCACGGGGTTAGTATATAAATACTCGTATATAGGCGTATGGTCTATGGCCTTCTTAAACTATAACGTTTTCTATATCAACTTGCACTTAATAATGTTTGTTTAAAAATTTAAAAACGTGAAAAATTAATATATTTACTTTTTCGATTCACGACAATAATTCATACTACATAAATTAGAATTTAGATAGGTATATTTGTGTGAAATTACATATATATATATAATATACATGTGTTATGTATATAATATATACGTATGTGGTATACTGTACACGTAATAATATTGGTATTCATGTATAAAACATTTAATGATATTATACAAATACACAATACACTTACATTAGGTATATAGGAATCAACACGTGTACCGTACGTATATAGGTATACTACTACGTATTCTAAAAAAACAAAGAAAAATATAAAGTATGTATTCGACGTTTTAATAAAGGAAAATACAATCTATATTCGACATTTTAATTTAAATAGTAAAATACTAAAATATATTTTTCAATTTATCGAAGTTATTGTCTATTGAACATATTATATGGATTGAAAATATACTAAAATTTTTAATACGAAGTAATGTTATAAGAAAAATATGTTGTGTTGTGTTTTTTTTTAGGTAAAAAGAAAAGCAAGATTATATTTCATCGAATTGTATATCAGGTAAAATAAACGCGACCTCTATTACACGTATCATAAATTGACGACAGTGTGGTTCCAGGATTTCGTCAATGGTAGATGGGGGGTAGATTCATTTTTTTCTATATAGATATGGAGTCAAAATATTTTGTCATGAAATAAGTAATATAAATAAATAATATTAATATAAGTAAATAAACTGTCCTCTAATAATTTGAACCACACTTCGTATATCCATCACTGAATGATGATTCCTTTACAATTATATTTTGCAATCAACACTGAACTCGCGATAATGTTATCTAAAAGATTTAGGGATAAGTAAACCATAATAATAGTCAATATTTCATATGAATTGCAACTGCATTAGTCAGTAAATAATATATTATCATATCTAAACATCAAAACAATTTATATTCACTTGCATGTATAAAAGGTACATACCTACATTATATAGATTCATTTTATTTTATTTCTCTATACGTGTATATATATATTTTATATATAGGTATACGTGTATTACACGACTCACGTACCACTTAATTTTATTCTGTTTATTAGTCAAAACATACACGCACTGTTCGTAATTAAGTAGGAAATATGATTTTAAAAACTATAAGTTAATTGGTGTATTTATATCATTTATACATTTGTTATGTCTTATCAGAAATGTCTATATTATATCATATAATATAACATTATAATAATATTATGCAGTTCAGCAGTTGCATTTTAATTGGAAAAGTCTGTGGAGATTATAATAATATTATTTTATTTCGTATCCGTGATATAGGTATTTGTAATAGGATATTTCAATGTTTCGTTTTGTATAGATTGGTTTAATTAGTTAGGTACCTACTTATACAAAAACAACAAAATATATCGATTATATAACGGTTTATCTAAAAAAAATACAGAATAATAATAAATATTAATACATTCTATGATTGGTATTTATTATTTTATTATTTATAGATTGAGTGGGTACAGGCTCAGTTTTTTAATTACACAAGTACAAAACTATCTGATATATCTATGTATAGTCATATAAACCAGGTTTGCGTTTCTATAAATTGTATATTTTTAAGTAGGTAATACTTAATCAACTTAAAAATGGTACAATTATTTGCAATACTATTGCAAACAATACGTATGACCAACATTAAATATTAAACTTTTTATAATATTAATTCATTTCTTGCATAGAAAATGAAATGTTGTATAATAAATTAATTTTAAGTTTTGCAGCATAAAAAGAGATTCTAATGATGGCAATGGGTGGCTTTATCGGCTAATTTTAAGGGGAATGTATAGACAATTTTCAAATAATATAAACATGTCGTATGAGTGTACGCGTGTGTAAATGAATATTGGTGTACCAGAAGTAGATCAGAAGTTCATTTAAGAGGGGCGATTAGGGATAATTGAGAAATAAAGTGCTAATTCTTGATCAAAACTAATTTCGTACTCCTCAAATAATGATAAAAAAAAACTCCAAGGAGGCGGCGATCGCCACGTCTTATCTCCTTAAATGTACCACTGTATTGGAATAGAGCCAGTATTGGTATAGAGGAATATTAAAGATGCGGGATACGTATTTATTTAAATTGTTTTTTTGTTAGATATACATACTATAGTTGATATTTGCCTTTCCACATTTGTTAATATAATAATTTGTTAACAATAATTTATAATTTTTTTTTCTATATTTACTAATATACGAGTAGGTACATATTACGAGTGTAATGTAAAAATTAAATAAATAAAAAATAAAAATCGATTTACAAAATATTTTGTTTATATTATATTTTAATAACTATTTTCAAGATTTTAAGATTAGAGTAAGTACATTATATGTATTTTTTTTTTTTATATTTACAATAATTGAAATACCAATTTCTCGCATGCGAGAGAAAAATGCGCTGTCACGTCTAACGAAACGATTTCATTTAAAAATAGTGTGAAACCACCTTTAGGTACTGTACGTTTCAACAAGTTACTAAGTGTTACAATAAGTGTATATGTATAATGTATACGTATGTGTAATCTGTGTGTAATATTATCAATAATAGTAATGATTGTTGATTTCCAATAACACTACTCGTCAACTAATTATGTTGACTAATATGACACTGTATCACAACTACAGTATAGCGCGTGTTATATTATGTAGGTACTATGGGTACTAATATTATCCACGTGTTCATTTTACGTTTAAATTAATTTTTAATTTTTTTTTAATTACGAAATATAAGTTATGGAAATAATTAAATCCAACAAAGGTCAAAATAAAATTTGGTTAAATGGCTATATGTACCATACTGTTCATCACCGTCAACAAAATTATATACGTTGGCGTTGTGCGAAGTGTAGATCCCACTCATGTAGTGCTAAATTAATAACATTTATAAATTTAAGTAACCCTGAAGTCATTCAAGACCACAACCATGTTACTGCCAATAATCAAATAGTGGTAGTACCTAAAATGTGTTGCAGAAATGAAGGTTAGTTATACATATTATACACATTTAAATTATATTAATTCAAAACATATCCATATGGTAATTTGTCCATCTTCGTCCGTTTTCTTTTCTCTTTTATTTTATGTAGGTACTGATTTACTTCAAAATAAACGTGTACTGTTGTGTAAAAAATTTTTGCAGAAAACATTTTTCCCCATTTTTAAAATAGGTACTTTGTTAAGAAAAAAAAAACAATTTTTGTATTACTGATAATTTGCATCAAATTGAAATATTTTTTTTTTACTAAATTAAAGCTGCTTTCAGTCAAATGACTATAACCTGTGTAGATTTATGCTAAAAGGGTTGCGACATTGAACAAGGATGTATTAGGTAGACTGCCAATGGAGATGAGTGTGAAACGTACTTTACAAAATCAACGTACCAAAAAACACCCTAATAATCCAGATTGTCGGCAAGATCTCACATTTGAAGGTACAATTATTAGGACATTTCTGTAAATGAGTGTTATTACTTATTATTAGAGAACGGATTTTACTGGGATATAAGAACTAAAATATGTACCTACCTACCTATTTTTATCGAAATATTTACGCGTATTATTATTATTATTATTATAACGTTCTTTCGTCGTTGATTTCTAAAATCTATATTAACATTTAAAATATATTAGTCTACCTCTCCAAGAGTATAACATACTTAAAAGGTATCATGCCTGAAGAGGCAGCTGAACTTTTTTCGTAATTCGAATTCAACTTACGTAACAGGAACGACACAGAACATTCAACAACTTCGAATCATCGATTTGGTAACATTGTAGGTCAAACACATCCAGCCCTTGGACCTAAATTGATAAAATTAGACTAGAAGTTGCTGTTGACGAAACAGAACTTCTTCAACGACAAAATGGTAGGAGAGGAATTAAAAGAAAAATAATAGCTGTCGAAAACCGACAAAATTAATTAAAAACACTATGCGAGGACTATGAAACTAAAAATACTTTAATTCAAAACCATTTAAAAGCTATTATTAATGCCATTAAATTTTAATTTTAATCTTGCTACCTATATATCTACATAGTTTTGAGTATAAAATTGAGTTAAAAAAATTCTGTGTCGTGTACAAAAAATTAATTGTTTTTAAAAAATATCGTTTGACGATCCAAATTTATGCGTGAAAAATTAAAATGAACTATTTATTCATGTATTTATAATTATTATTTTATGATTTTATGACTTTGTACCTACCTAGTTACATTCATAATTATATTTTAATTATAATATGTATTTATATAATTAAATGTAAATAATTGTTTAAATTTATTTTTATTATAATTTATATTTTATTTTGTATTTTGTTTTTAATTATGTAAAATATCTGCGTATTAGTTGATGACCTTTTATTTTTTTAAAGTTATTTCCTCGGGCATCAAAATTCCTAGTTCCACCTCTCATAACAATAAGTCGCTAGATTCTGGGATAGCTGACAACCATTTTTGCATAAAAAATTAAAAGCCATATACAGCTATAGCCCATAGGTATATAGCTCAATAAACATTTAAACATTTATTAAACCCTGAATGCAATCTTTAAATGTTATGTTTAAAATTAAATAAACATTTAATAAACATTAAATTTGATTTGATCGAATGTTGCTAAACCTTTCAGTGAACCTTATTTGAACAATTTTTGAAGGTTCATACAACATTGCATGGCAAGGTTCAATACAACATTGAACCGTTCACCTGAACCTCTCCTCGTCCAAAAAAAAAAAAAATTGCAAGCAACCATACATTTTTTTATTTTCAAATATAGTAAAAATATAGCCAGGTAAATTGCATCTTAAATACAATTTACCTATTAATTAAATTAAATCTGATAAAAATTATCAATAATAAAACATATATTAAACTAATATTAGTTCTTATCATAGACATAAAATATATAAATTATTTTTTTTACATAATAATAAAAAAATAACTTTATATCGAGCCCACATTCATTTTAAGTTTCAAAAATTGGTCCTCTAGTTACATTGAGTTGTCCATCCCTGCCGTATAGCATGTATCTATACACCTATAGTGTTGACGTATTATTATCATATATATTTTGTAAACATATTACACTTCTTTGATAACGAGTATTGGGCTTTAACACATTACACAGTTTATAATACGAAGACAGCTGCTATCTATCTATATATATATATATATATATATATCAGTGGTGGCTGGTGGGAAGGGGAGACGGGGCGAACAAATTGTAACAAATTACTTATTAATAAGTTAGATATTGATTTAAATATTATTATTTATATTTATATTGTAATGCATTTTCAAAATATTATTATCGAAAATAAAAATTGTTTTCCATTGTTATGAAAACACTATATGAGATAATCGGAGCTTAAAAATATATTTAGGTAATAGCACGGTTGAAATAGGTACCTATTATAAATATATATATTAATATATAAATATATAAATATATATATATATATATAAATATATAATATATATAATATATAGGTATATAAGATTGATTTTAGTTTATCGGTAATTGACCAAAATAAAGAAACAATGTTGTGTGACCTGAAAACAAAGTTTTATTTTTCATTATTTTAATACCTATAGGTACTCTATTTCCACTACATACAAAATACTAACCTAAAAACAAAGAAACGACAATATTTTACAAAATGAAGTTTGTAAATATGATTAATAAAGAAAACAATTAGGAATAAGAACCATGTAAAAATTGCGAAAAACTAAATAAAGACACTTGTTATCACACAGAAACAGTATGTTGGTTCAAAACAAAAAAGAAAATGTTAAGGAAAAAAAACTATATCAAGCATGAACAACAATTCATTAATTGAAGCTGAATTAAATAGCACAGATAAAAAAAACTAATTGTTAAACCATTAATCAAAGTCAAACTCCTATTAGATAATAAATTGAAAATATTTGGAATATACCTATGACTCATTGTCAAATGTTTCTTTAATAAATTATAAATTATTAAAACTAAAAGATGGAAAAATGAATAGTATAAATAATGCAAATTTAAGAACGATTAATGGTGTTAAAAAGACAAGTTTGACAACTATACAATTTGAAATTGTGATTTTTTGATTGGGTTAGATATGATAGAAAAGTTCAAACTAATTCAGGGCGAAAATTTTAAAATAATTTATAAAAATGAAAATAAAGTATAATCAACTTTTACAAACAATAAACAAGATAATAAAGTGGAAGAAAAAACTTGTGGATTTTTCTAATAATAAATTAAAGACTCAATTCCATTCCATTCCATTGTGTACTGAAGGTGATAACTTTGTTACTGAAATACGTATTTACAAAAATAAAGTAAATATTTTTGTGGAATTGAGTCTTCAATTTATTTTCTTAAATTAACAGATATGGAAAATAGAAAAAATAATGAAGAAAAATACACAATCAATTGTAATGATCGCATAGAAGAAAAATATTTTCAAACAAAAATAGACAATTGAACCAACAATCAGAAGTCTGAAATAAATAGTCTGATTGACGAATATAAGTCAATTTTTGCAAAATTATTTTTTCCGACTATAATGTTACAAATAGCCAATGGGAAATTCTACACTTCAAATACATGTAATTTTAAATTTTATACTAATCTCTAATTATGTATTTTTTGTAATATAATAGGTATTTGATAAGCCGATTAATTTAATCAATTTGATTTTAATCAAATATAAGGGATTATAAGAACTATACATAGTAATTAGATAAAAATGTGTTGATAGTTGAATCTCCAGTTATATAAGTGTTTTTTGTCTCTTTCAAATATATACCTACGAGAAATGACGTGATGGTGAGATCATTATTGGTATAACTATACTTTAATTAATTTAATAAATATTTTATTAAGATAGTATATAATATGTAATTATTTAATCAAACTATTCAAATTTATTAATTTATATACATCCAATACATGTTCAAGTACCTACTTTTGTATCAATTTAAAAATAAATAGGAATGTATACTTATGTTTATATTAATATGACCTTTAAAAATGGATATGTTAGTATTATTTAGCTGTATTTATATGTGTATTCGTTAATTTTTTAAAATAAAATTAATAATCTATATGTGCACTATTGTTGACTGCATGTAGGAAAATAATACCAGTTCCAAATATTTTATTTGTGCATAAAGTATAAATTCATCTATTGATCATCAGGCGTAGGGTCAGGAGAACTGTGGGCCAGCCAAATTCACGAGGCCCCTTTTTAAACAAAACTAGTAACTACCTATTTTTCTTGAATGAACTTTTTCGTTTTTTTTTTTGCCTATCAACTTTTTTTACTGAGCATAATTTACATGTTTGGAGTTTATATATTAAAGAGAAAATAACACTATAATTTTAAATCGATGATCTGTTTTTTTTGTTTTTGCCCATCATCCGTTTTCACTACCTATGACCTAAGAATTGAAGCATTAAACAGAGACCAGAGGCCAATAAGCTTAAAACGTCGCCAATTTAAACAAGCAAATATTAACTGTGGCTGAGCTGACCCCATGATCTCCCTCCTACATCCATTACTGTATCAATCACTAGAAAATATAGGCACATCAATTACAAATAGTATAGTTATTATATTGTAGTTATTAGGAAAAGTATAATTGTTAACAATAAAAATAGGTAGGGATATTTAAACATTTTTTTGATATTTTTTCATATTATAATATGTATTTTGAAGGGGTTCAAATATAATTTTTTTTTAAAAAAATGGTTGTTTACTTGTAATTATTGTGTAGATGTATTTGTGGATAATGTTGTAGATATTGAAACAAACCCCTAGGGCCCTAGCATAAATACATAAAATATTTGTGTTTGTTTGTTTTATTTACACAGTTTTTATTTTATTATCATATTTTCAAGGTCAAAAATGTATATTAAATCTATTATTCTAGTTTATTTTCATTAACTGCCGTCGCAATTGAATAATCGTAGAATCAAAACAGTGATCTCTAGATTCATGTTGAATTAACTGACCCGTTCTCAAATTTAAATACCAGAACATAATATCTGTAGTCCATTGTTGGGTTTTCCGATATTTTAATTTAAAAGTAACATACGAATACTTTTATAATTGATCAGTTTATCAATAGATATAAGTAACTCTTACTCAGTGGCGTATTTACGGGGAGGGGGGGGGGTTAATTGGTTCAAACCCTCCCAGAAACTCTTTTCCCAACAAAATAAATTATAGTTTTTAGCAGCGTCGTATTTACAAATTGTTTAAAGGAGGGATGAAATAATTAATTATTTAGGAGATACGTGGGGGGAGGCAGAGCTTTTACACTCCTTCATCCAATATTATAATATCTATGTATATTTTAAATGTTGATAAACTTTAACTCAAGTATAAAATAGTTAGGTTTTTAACATTTTTTTTTATGTATTTATTTCTGTAACATGACATTTTTAAAAAAGCTAAAAGCCATTTATTATTTAAAGTAAATATTGAGTCATTTTATGTATTATATATTAACTTTTTTTAATTATAGAGTGAAATTCATTTCAATTTTTTGTAAACTAAAAAACTCCTTAGGATATAGTGCTCAATATTAATAAAATTCTCTCTAAACACAATAATATAATAATAATCAACAAAAATCAAATTAATAAGATAACAAGAAGTATCAATAAAACGCAGTATAATTTAACATTTATTTGCATAGAACTTCTTTGTCTTTTCACATTTTGGCGGCTCCCAAGAAGAAATATTTATAATAAAATAAATCCTAAGCAAAAAAGGCAACTTTTCTGTTTTTTTTCTTTTGTACAGCAGCTCTCTTGAACAACATTTGCGACGCCCCTTTGAGCCGCGACGCACAGTTTCAAATTTGAATAACTCTGGCATAGAGCATAAGGATATATTAATTATTAAATATACTATAATAAAATAATAATAATTTAGTATATAAATAATTTTCTGTGAGTTTCTTGGACAATTAATCTATATAGTTACAATGCCACATTGCCGCAAACGCGCAATATTTTGTACCTATACTTATTCCATAATTAGTGATGTTACAAATCCAGATTTTTGAGGTCGAACCGAACTTTTTAAAAAATTTAAAATATTTAAAACAATTAAGTACTTAATTGTTTTAAAAGTTGGTTAACCTAAATCATTAATTATATTAATTCATAAAATAAATTATAGGTATTTACTATTTAATTATAATAGGTATTGGTACCGCAGTATAATGTTAATTTTTGCCATTTGGTTTGAAAAAGTTAAGTAGAACAGACTTGTGGGAGAGGAGGATTTGTCTTTCAAACCTCTTTAGTCTCTATATTACCACTATTATATATGAGAACGTAATACCTATATATTACACCTAGGCAAAGCCGTCCTTTGAGGGTAGATAAGGGATGTTTAACCTCCTCTACTCAGTAAATTAGTAGGCAAAATGAAGTCTAGTCGGAAATAATTAGAAAATTTAGTCGGTAAAACTTTAGGTTTGTCGACAGATTATAGAAAAAGTGGATGACTTTTAATTTTTCGTTTATTAAATTGTGGGTACCCTCCTTAAAAAATATTTCTTTGGATCGGTCCTGCCCCTAGGTTCTATTACTTTCAATAATTTATGCAATATGTAGGTACCTACGCTAGACATATATAATATATTTAGTATGTATACTGTATATAGTGTATATTGTTCTATACAGCAACATTTTTTCAACTAGTCCTTCAATATCTAGTCGTTTAATTCGATTTATGAAAAAAAAAAATTTTTAAGACTATTAAAATTTAGTCATAAAGACGTGGTAATGTAGGATTTATAATTGCAATTTTGGAGGACTAATTCCAATATTAGAGTTTCTTAGCTATATACTAATAGTTTTCCTAAATTATACCTATTCTCTATGTCTATATGGATGTACACATATATGTAGGTACATCATACAAACGTATTATAATATTTCTATTAGACAGGTAATATCTCCTCATCTTCTATTACATATCCATATTGAATCAATATTAATTAGTATTATTAGCCTAATAATATGTAAATTAGTAATACATACAATTGTAAAATATTAAATTGTAAATGAATATTTTACATAATTGGTATAACCAGGTTAAAATATAACTGCAATATTCAATACAATTATTTCATTAGTCATCTTATTCTTAATAAATAGATAACAATAAAAATATAAATAAATTATTTTATTAGTAATTTTATTCTGAATAATATTTATTCCTGTCGGTTTTAAATATAGATGAAAAATATATATTACTATGATTATAGTGATTATTATACTATAGATTTTGAGACGTACATGAAGTTCCCTTCCCAATTTATCAAACAAAGTTAAAATTGGTACCAAAATTAAAGTAGCTATAGGTAGGTATTGTAAAAAAAAAACTGAACATTTTATGACATCATTTTATTATAGTAATAATTATTATACAGTACCTACCTAACTTAAAACCATAGCAACTTTATTTGTTAATTCCATTTATAAAAATTTCCCGTAATAAGAGATGAGAAAACTAAAAAATGATTACTCCAAAACTCCTACTAGACTCCTTCTCAAAAAGTTTTTTTCAGAGAAATTAAAAAGAATTATAACAATCGTTATAAAACCAATAGATTCCTCATTCCGCTCAAATAAACAGATTATACTGTTGTGGGTCATATACATGTATCAGAAATAGGTTTACGGTCATACTCCTGCAGCACTAATTAAATGTTTATTATATAATTATTACAATTACATGTACAATATTATTTTTAAATTAAAATTATAACATTTTTATTGAATTAAATTATATTATGTTGATTATTTTTTAGAAGTAAGTATTTTAAATTTTATAAAAATAAAAATATTGTTTAGTTATTACTATTGCAGCAAACTTACAAAGCTTAAAGTTGTTTTAATATTTAATAAATTAAAATTAAAATTTTGTTTTATTAGGTTTTGGTATTTTTTTTTATTAATTTTTTAACAATATGATTAATAATTCGATACTCATTTAGAAAGTTTCATGTTTATATTCTATACTAATAATTTATTTTAAAATATAACTGAATAATTTGACATTAATATACCTATCTATAGATTTATTTTTCGAATAGCAATATTATTTCTATACAATATTATTATTTAGCGGAATGCAGTCTATATATAAACAAGAATAGGTATAACTGTTATAGGGGAGGGGCACAAGGAATTTAGATGCCTTCAACCTTAGAAATGCCTTTAAAATTCTTAATAATAAATAAAAAATGTATACAAAAAATCAGTAAATTTTTTTAACTTAATTTACATCTTTTTGTTTTAATTTTTTATGTACCTACCGGTTAAATAGGATTATATGGAGCAGTTTCAAGTTTTAATTGTAAACTACAAAAAATAATTATAATAGCTATAGGTATAATTTTATCAAATAATACATACCAGTCTCTTAATTAGTACTTTAAAAATAAATCAAAATTAAACTTGAGTTTTCATTTTCATTTTCGCTCGTTATCTAAGATGTCTAAAGTATGTCAATCCTGGGGCAATCTTATATAATTTTCATTGAAAACTCATATGTTATCATTTTTTTCTAATTAAGGCAAAACATCAAACAAACACTTTTTTAAAAATAATTCCTTGCTTTAATTCGTTTTATGTAAAATTATTTAATTTTATATAATTATACATTTTAAACAATATAAGTTTTACCAGTACCTATATATAATTATAACAAAAACCCATCTTTCCCTATTTATGTGTAACACCAAATATAAACTAATTTAATCCGGTTATTTTATTTCATTGTACATATTTTATCACTGTATTTTGTTCGTTATACCTATTGTTTTTTTAAATATTGTTTAAAAATTATATACCCATTATGTTTTGAGTTCAAGACTGTTTGAAATAAAAGAAATAAATTGTTATAATAAATAAGTCTTTTTATGTTTGAACAATAATAATAATTACTATGGTATAGTCATTTTTTTTTAATATATTCATATAATTAAGTACATTTTATTTTATTTACAAAACAAGTAGGTTAGCTTAGGAATTTGATGTATACGTGATACATATTATACAACATGAATCTTTCTCTCTCCAATTTACATTGATCAAAAAATAATTTAATAACATCATTATACAAATATAAAAATTAAGACTTGAAGTACTTAAAAAGAAAAAAAATTAAACTATGACGTAATTTGAAAGCATTCTTTTATTTATGAAATGTTCGAAAATTAATACTTTTTTCTATATAATATAGGTATGGCTTATCGAACTTAATGTTCACAATCTAAACTACAAAAATATTACTTTTGTTTAGTTATATAACGAAATCTAATACAAAATGTCGCCTAACACAAAAAATAATAATTATTAGAAATTGTAATTCTTCCAGAGTTCCAGCGGCTTAATTCACTTAGTGAGCAATTCGAATGTTAATTATAGTTAGTTAAGTTGATAGTTAGATGGTATATTTGGAGTTAAGTGAAAACAATACTTACGATGCTATAAAATATGATGACAATACATCATAACATGACATACTGGCCTGAAAACCTGCAAAAATAAATTTTACGACTGCATATTTTATAACTATTAAATTTCTCTATATTTTATTATTTTTCCGTCGATCCTGATGTAGTTTAAAACGACACCATATGCTATTATAGTATACAGTTGAACTCAATATTGATAATATAAACGTATATATAATAGTCAAAAGATAATCACTAAAATACTCTATAATATGATATATACATTATAGTATTATATACACGATAATAATATAAAATATCATCGCAATTAAGTATAGGTAACTAGATATTAAAATATGTATTCGTTCGTAAACCACCTACCTGATAATATAACGGGGTTACTCGAGGTTATCGCCGTGCCTATTCTCATCTTATTATGAAAATATATACGAATGGTATAATCACTAATAAGTATAATAATGATACGAGAGATCCGAGTCGTGTGTTATCGAGGTGTGCGATGAAAAATGTGCTTATGTGTTAGTAAAATAATATGATAATAAATAGTTGTGCACATATATATACGCACTGTATACACTATACATAATATTGTGTAGATAAAACTAAACTATCCTCGCGAAAGTTATTAACGTGCTTAATTAAAATGTCGAAGTAAACGAAAAATTGGACGCAATACGTTTGTGACGCGTAGGTATATAGTTGTGATGTTTCGGGAAAACGGATGCGACTGTTTTTACGACAATGGCGTAGTGTTGGTGGCCACTGCGAAAACATATTGTTTGAACGTTTTAGAGGCTTCACTTAATCAAAAAATTTACTCACATACATAGTCTGTATATTAGACACAACCACGTTTGTCAGGCAAAGTTAAAGTGGCGTGGAAATGCTGTTTTGTTGTTAATGTCCGAAATTTTCACGTGCCAAATATAATATTATACATATATATATAGTAGGTAGTACGGTAGTATAGTAGTGTAGCACAACGGTGGTTAAGGCTTAAAAGACAGAAAATATACAAATTTCACATATTAGATTCTGAGAGGACCGAGGAAGCTATATCATAATATAATATAATATTGATAATAATAATGTTTATTATTTTTTTTTCGGTAATGACTTTTTAACCGAAAATTCCAAAGACTTGATCTCATAATAACGTATGTACTCATTTTTCAGTAGCCAACATAATCATTATAATACTTGGAAGAAGTCATTTTTCGATTTAAGCGCGCAGAGCTATCTATTGAGGAAACATTTGCCAAAGACAAATTTTGGTTATTTCATCATAATTCTGAATAAAATTTGTCTAGAAATTTGAAGTTTTTACAAAGTACGTATATATTACTATATGTGTAATATCCGTATTATACGTCATACATTTTTCAAACATTTTTTTTTTCAACAGTAATATAGTTAGGCCGTATATATATATACAGACATACAGTATTTCAACAAATACCGTTTAGAAAAATGCTTTCTGACCGTACTGACCGGATTTTTAGTTTTTTATAGTTAGACCTGAAATTGTTACATAAATATAAAATAAATGTACTAGTCCTAAATATCACGGTACCTATCATAAAATATAATAGGTAGGCAACAGTATAATACATATTATCTATTAATGTGTCTATATAAACTGAAGGCGGCTTTTTATTTTAAGGGGTTTTGTGTAGGCAATTTTCAAATAATACGACAATTTCGTATGTGTGTGTGCGTAGGTATGTAAATAAATATTAGCGTGTAAGCCCTGCTACCTGCCGTCCATATAATAACATTACCAGCATTGAGGACACCGATAAGATACGCGCAGGCACACCCATGTGAATATTTGCATTAATCAATCGTTAATCAAACATTAATTAATCGTTGGCTATTCATATATTTCTTCTAAATTTTGCTCAAAAGTGTCCGTGTTTTGTCCATCGTAGCCATTTATTGTGTAGTCCCCATTTGGATTTGGAAAATATATTAAATTTTATCAATAAATTAACATTTAGTTTTTCCTCAATCTCAAAGAAACTGGTGGAAAAATAAAAAAATGACTTTTCAAAAGTACTGACTAGAATCAATTCGCTATTGTTAACAAACAAACGACAAAATTCCTACTCGGATCTTTTTGGTCGAAAAGTTATTATTTAAAAAGCGCATATTTATGAGAATTATTACGTTTTGATTTTCTAATTCTAATAAATATTTCCCGAACAACAGGCATTTTAAATGATATAGTAGGTAGTTATATATAAAATAGTATACTTTATACTATAGTATATTAATATGTATATTATATTATGGATTAAATAAATGACGTAAAATGTGTTCTAAAAAATAAAATGGCAATGATTATTGTATATTGTATTGCGTGTTAAGTGTGTCTCTGGAGAATCTATAATATTAGGCACGTACCTATTTATGTTGTCACGATATACCAAAACACAATAAACAAAAGTAGTTAAAGTATGAATATTAGTATAACATTCAATATTCTAATTTACATATTATACTTCATTGTGTTTTCGATTACTTCACATCAGTTGCATTGATCAAAATTATAAAAAAAAACTTAAAACATTGTATAACTTGAAAGTTGCAGTATTTTTACCGTAGTAGTTGCGTATAATAGAATTATATATAGAATTTTACGTTCAACGTTAAATAAGTACAACTGAATGCCATGGGTTTTCGATCGTCTCTAACTAAGGCATATGAACTCTTACTCAGACAATCGATTTTAAAAAATAATTTTTTAAGCAATGACAAATTCTCGACGTAAGTAATGATTATTTTGGTTTTATTGAATGTTTGATATTTTAATTGACAAAAAAAAATTTTGTTATGCCTAAGCAGGAATGTTATCTAGTCAATCTATTGATGTTTATGTCTTTATAACATATAACACTTTAAATTTATTAAATGGTTTTTAAATAAATTAATAGTCTATAAAAGAAAATACGTAGTAATAAAATTAGTTCACCTTAACTGTACAGGTATAGATTATATAGACCAGCGATTCCTAAACTATTTTGGATCACGTCTCCTTAAAATGTATTCCCATGCCTATAATGAAAAAACTTAAAAGTCGTCCAAATACAGATAGTGTAAGTTGTTCCATCGTCTATTCTGTCCTTGGATAGTTTAATATATTATTTTTTAAATTTTAAAACAAAAATACATTATTGTACATTATATTCGAAGATAATTTTGAGCAAAGTTTGGTATAATATTATTAAAAAGTAAAAATAAGGCGTCCAGATATATAGGTGGTGAAAGCTGTTCTATCATCCCTTTACAGGACAGGGAATTCTATAATTTTTATTTTAGTAAATATGAAAATTTTGGAGTAAAGAGTATTTTTGATAGTTTTTTTTTAAGCATAAAGAAAAACTACCATTAAATTTTATAAATGGGAAAATAAATAAAGTTGTCATGATGGTTACCGATTTATTTTTTTTTTATTAATATAATTATAGCAAATTTTGATCAGAATTGTTTTTCAAATGCAATGATATATTATATATTTATTTTAAAATCTAAAATAATAATATTAAACTATCCTGTCCGTAGACCAATGGATAAACTTCTATCACCTGTATTTCGAGGGCTTTTTTTTGTATATTGTACTGTATTTAATTTTTATTTTATTAATGGAAATGGGACTTTAAATGAACTAAAGGAGAATTTTTAAGGAAATTAGAAGAGAATCGTGGAGTATAAAAAGGGACAGAGATGCGATTATTACGGGAAGGGACTCTGAAATTAATATGGGATAAAGTAGTAGGAGAATACATTTTTGAAGAGAGGAAATTGATGATAAAGGAGAGATTACATGCATGTCGACGGTCTGCTAATATTCAAGACACGTAGAACAGGAGTGTAATCGTGGGGAGGATGAGGAATATTCAAACTGTAGGTAACAATAGATAGGAATTTACGCTGGACCATTTCAATCATTTTATTTGGTTAGATTATAACAAGTTTTATAACTAAATAAAAATTTAAAAATCTAGAACAGAGAATATTATATTGTGGATTCAATTTTTGTATGTGTCACATAGATAATAAGTAGGTAATGTGTTTCTATTGAAAAATCAAATGTCTTAAAATTGCATATTTTGAGCACAGATTGAGAGAAAAAATTACTAGAGGTTTTACAATTAAGTATTGTTCACTATGAACAAAACAATTTGATTTAGTTTTCAATTCTGACCATAACTGGTCGCAATATTTACTCTATTTCCAAGTCCGTAGATTACAAATTATATTAATACGGTGGTACACCGGTATCTATCTTTTATTCAACTTGTTTCATACGTTATTACGAAATATTTAATATGTTTATTTTGCGGACTGTATTTTGGTAATAATTAATAAATATAATAAATATTGATAAATTTAACATTTTAAAATTGTATTCAACAAACCAATGTACTACCTATTGAAAATCGTCTTGAAAACCGCAAATAAGCAAACAAATAAAAAAGGTCATTCGTAATAATGTTTATTAAAATTATTGAAAATTTTGCCTTTGGTATTACTGCTCAACTGGCATATGCCAGCTTGCTAGGTCCACGACACGGCTCTAGCTGTATGCTTGTATATATGATTAATATTATCTTACGAAACTATGTAAAATTTTATTGTTATCAAAAACAAATAATGATTTATACCAACATTGCTCGTAAACAATAAACAAATATAAATAAAAAACTGCAGATTTTCTCTTATACAATTCGAAACAGATTTTTATTTATTTAAAAGTATAAAAATTAATCAAATAAAAGGCAAATGGATTTTTACTCATCGAAATCAGTAATTACGTGTTAATTAGGTATTGTAAACTGGACCGGAAGCGATAAGGACAGCTCCCGATCACGACTTCTCCTGCAGCATTCCAGTTGTATTAAAACGACCGATTGCAATGATCACGTTCAGGAAATACGTATTTATTAGACGATAACTTACACAACATTTTAATAAAGAAAAAACTATTAAAATATGAAATATCTGATAAATTATATTAAAGTAATACTGAATTTTAAATAAATAAAAAATTAATTAAATAAGTTTATTTAATAAATAAACTGAATTGTATAATATTAAAGATGCACGGTACTACTAAAATTAATAGATCATCAGATCAATAATTCAACACAAACAAATCGTACAAATAATATATTTACATTAAATAAGCACTTATCTAGAATAATAATATACATAAGTAGTAAGTAGTAAGTACACGTAAAATTGACTATTTTTGTCCTTAAAATATCTCCCAAAATCTTCGGTCATTATTACGGATCTAAATATATTACATACATTGAGCCCATTGAGGTACACGAGTTGCACTCAGAAGGAGTTGCAATTATAAGATTTTCATACACAAAAGGAGTTGCTTCCGAAAAGAATTATACTTACAGCATCGTCTAATAGTAATTTTTAAGTGATCCCGTGACAATACCATTTTTTATTGTTGTGTAATCATAATATACTGTTAAAAATACATGAAGTATACGAAAAATGAATAAAAGGACATTTAAAGTGGTTTTAAAGTTATTAATCTCTTACATCTATTTTAGATTCAGAATGGTACAAGGAAACTATTGATTTTACAATGATGTTTATTTATTTTTCATTTTTCTGTGAGTAACTTTAACCATAAGGAGTTGAGTAGGAGTTTTGAAGTGCATATGCTAACGTTAGAAAATTGGTTTTATATGGTACTTTGAACATGACATTTTTCGATTTTTCCAGTATAGATTCCTTAAGAAGATGCAACGCCTAGATTTTACGAACGCTAAAATAGTCTCCGCATTTCCACGAATTAACGGTGTTAAATTAATTTAATTTTCAAAACAGTTCCGAGGTCCTTTTATGATGTATTTTCTGTTTTCACCAGATGATTTTTTTAATATATTTTTTTTTTTTAAATAAATGTCAGCTGATTATAAAAAAAATCGTTTTTATTAATTTCAAGTCTTCATAAAAAGCTGTATAATAATTTAGTTTAAATTATATCTGGTAAACATCTTCTCATATTTAATTTTGCTCAGATGTATTGTTTGTTTAAACTTGTTCAGAAACCTACAATTATGGAAATTCACAATGTGATTACAGAACAATAAAAATAATACTGGCACAGGACTATTTTTAAATTACTTTTAAAATATATTTTTATATTTTTCAATTGTAAGTTTTTCATTTTTTTTTTACAAATTTCATAAAAATTGCCTATACAGAACCCCTTAAAAAGCGGGTGTATTTCGTCCTCTTAAGAGGGCACACACTGAACATTTTTCAATGAAAAACTTGAATTAAAATTTTTCATTTTTATGAACTTATAAACATGTTTAAAGTACGAAATAAAAAACAATTCTAGCTAACAACATTATCTAGCGACTCATGTAGCCGAATTTTTATATATGCATTTTTTATTATTTTTATATGTTTTATGAGCTGTTAAAATATCGATTTTTAACTGCTTATAAAACGTGTAAAATGAATATATCACAAATTGATTACATCAGTCACTAGATAATTTTGTTCTTTATAATTTATTTTTTATTTCATCTAAATACAATATTTTCGAGTTGATAAAAATATATAAATATGGTTTTAAAAAAATATCGTGATTTCATAAAAATTAAAAATGGTATTGACACAAGAAATCAAATTATTTAAAAATATATTAAAATATTTTCGAATTGTTGGATTTTAATTTTTCATAAAAGTTATAAAAATTGCCTATACAAAACCCTTTATAAATCTGGTGTGTAGCGTCATCTTAAGGTGGCTTTCTGTGGCGAGTTTTACACACTATACCGACCTTATTTTTGTTCATTGTAGCGATTGATTGAATAGACCTTTAAAGATTTTGAAAATTGATTTAAATTTGTTAACAAATATACTTTTTATCGACTTTTTTATATTTTCAATATTTCTTCTTATTATTACCTACTTAAAATAATTGTTCTGTATAACTGAAAATCAATAAATATTTGTAGACCAAATTTTAAAATATTGGATATAAAAATTGAAAAGTAAAAAAGACAATTAAAAGTAAATTTGTTGATAATTTCAAATCTGTTTTCCAAATTCAAATCGGACTATCGATAAATCACTACGATGGACAATACATGACACTTTTAAGACAAATTTAGAAAAAATTCATGAAACGTCGACGATCATTTACATGCGTATTTGCGTGTACGTTATCGGTGTGCGCAATGCTAGTAATGTTATTGTTTGTTAATTGTTTCCGTGTTGCGGGCAGTGTTATTTACACACACTAATATTCATTTACATACGCACACAAACTTACGATATTTTTAAATTATTTGAAAATTTCCTATATGTATATGACCCCTTAAAATAGACTTCAAAGAGCCGTCTCAAGCTTGAAAAAACTACCTTTTATAATGGTATATGCAGTATGCATTTTTGAATAAATTCAGGGGAAATATGTAACAAAATAATAAATAAATAGTTGTTATGGTAACTGATTCTTTTTTAAATTTGCCATTTTAAGGTCAGAGGTCTTTTTATTTTATTTTAATAATATTAAAAATTATTATATTGAACTACTAACATGTTACATACCTATTACTTTGTAATATATAATGTTAAAAAATTTTCGGCCATATTTCGATTTTTCTAGTAGTTTTCTTAAGCGTAAAGAAAAACTACTTTCATGAGGTATATGAATTATGTATATACGTATACCTTTAAGGGAGAAAACCCGGGATGTGGGTTTATATATACTCATATTTTATACATATATACATACATACATACATACATACATACATACATACATACATACATACATACATACATACATACATACATACGCATTTCATTCATGTGTACCGATACACAAACACAGATTTTTTCCATAGAAAGGGGGTGTTTTAATTTTTATTCAACGCCAAAAATAATAATAAAATAAAATATATAAGTAAATATTACTTGTCATTGTGCATTTAATGTGAAATAAAAATTAAAATGTCAGAAACTTTAAATGTGCACCATATATTTAGCGCTATATTAATGTCGTAGAACATTAATAAAATACATTAACACGTATTTTAAAACCCGTAGGAGTTTTACCCGATTTTTCGGGTTGGTATACTTCGTTTTAATAGCCAATTTATTGTAGTTGGTATTTTAAAAAGGTTAATTAAAAATGTTCTCAGTAGTTTTTGGGGCGTAAACGAAGCAAATTAGAAAATACTATTACCAAATGAATGTAACCAAGCTTCGCTCAGAATCGTTTTATCGAAAGAAATGATTTATCATTACTTTCAAATTCAATACATCCAACCACTGGTATCTTATCCGACGAGCGAAGAGTATACAACCCTCTACTGACCAGCATTTTATTGTTATATTTATTATATTCTTATTACTCTAATTTATCTTACTCCTTCTAAATTTCTCATTATGATTTACGACCCATATAAATATACTGCTATTTGGTCGATTGAGTATTGATATTGTTGAGGAGAATTGATGATATATGATTATTTTTTATTGGTTTTTATGATTCTTTTTTCAAATTACAGAAATTATTACTCACTAAAAATAATATTTACTCATAACCAGCTATTGCTGATTATAACATCTCGATAGCTTACGATGAACAGGGTTTTTTCCAATTTTTTAAAAATTAACTTTTGCATAGATATTATATATTGTAAAAGACATATGTATATTTTAAGCTAAAAATTACATTTGTAAGTACATTATTGAAAAATATATAGAAAACGAAAAAGTTCTTTTAATCTTACATAAATAATATTTCAGATCAAATTTAAAAAATGCTCTGCTAATCAATTTCAAAATATCTTATATACCGATAGAACTCTTTTATTCTAAGCCTACAGCCAGTTTATAATATCGTAAAATAAATCTAAAGGGAGGGATGTATACTGTATAAATCAATTCAATATCATCTCAGCCCTTCCAAGTAAAAACAACTTTTTCGAGTTTTTGTGTGGTTTTTTTCATATTAGGATAACTCTATGTAGATATAGGCATTTTAATTGTATAGTCATTTTAAAAATATCTGTCTCATCTCTATTCATAAAAATGTTGTATTAACCGAAATTTGTGACTGCAGGATTTATTGGAATATCGTATTGGTTGGATCAGTAGCGTTGGGAATATTTTTGTCATACGATATATTATTGGATTGGTATAACTCTCCAGTTAACAGATTTATAATTAACGAACCGCGGCACATATCTGAAAATCCATTTCCTGCGATCACAATTTGTCACAATGATCCTTTCAGTACAGACACATTGAATTTGGCCTCCGTATTGCAATGGGTCCGAGAAAACCGAACCGACGAGGAGTAAGTGTTTGTTTTTAACAAATAAATAACATTGTTTATTCATGTTAAATATACCTACAAATATAATAAATGACAAACATAAGCCTGATTTCAGAGAAACCTTATAAAATGTATAATCTATCGGAAATGATCGTCAAATATGTATAATAATAAACAGATAACAATTTAAATTAAACAAGTTTAATATCCTATACAAACAGACAAAACGAATAAACAATACATTCAGCTACTGATATCAATTTCCACTCACAGATATTAATACATTTATTATTTTAATTTTTAGTACCAATATTAATACAATTTTAATAGCCGCGTTCTTGTAGGTAAATTATTCAATATTTGAGTAATGGGCCAACATTGGATCAAAATACCAATGAACTGTTCTTTATATTGGAAATAATAAATTCTCGTAATAGCTATCAATATACAGGGCCAGATGGAAAGAGGGTTTAGGGGGTCGTGCACACCCCTCACTCAAGAAATAAATTGAACAAAATCAAGTCCAATCGGCATAAAAAAAAGTTAATGCGAGCTAATTAATTTATTTTTTTTGCTTATTTAGCGTTTTGAAAGAAGTTTTCGAGACGTTTCATTGATGATAATTTTATTACTTAACTTTTTTGAAACAATAAGTCGGCAAAATTACTCTGACAACCCCCCACAAATATCTTATAGCGTAGGCCCTGCCAATATATTGTTATAACCTGTAAAGACGTATATACCATTCATAGGAACATCTAACCGGCCTACCGAGTTTTAGGATTTCTACCTTCCAAAAAAACATTTTCCACCTTTTTAAAAAATATTTTAATGAACCGTAATATACCGGCTATTAAGAACTTTCTTAATTTCACTTTAAGCTCTTGAATTTTTTGCCATACATTACTTAATCGGTCTAAATATCGAGAAATATCCCATCGAGATTTTATCGGTATCTCGCCTAGCCAAACCAACCCCGCATTATGCTTGTTAAAATATGTAACAATATTGGTCATCTTTTGACTTGTGTCACAACTTATATTATTACACAATAAAGTACACTTTACCAACAAGTCACGAGAAATACACGAGTACAATTGTACAAATATATCGACATATCGTTACAACAATGTGATGAGTAACTATAGCTTTCCAAATACGCCAGTCGTGGAATGCCGCTTAATTACTTTTATATTTGATCTTAATCAGAGGATTAGTTATTACTTATTATATTAGTCAAACATTTTTCAAATGGACTATTGTAAATTTTACACTTTTAACTTTGAAGTGTTTCATGAAAAAATCTAATATTATAAAAAATAAGTATTAATAACTATTCGAACTGTCTGAAAATCAATTAGTTAAATATAATCATTAATCAGGTAAATTATATTTAGGGCATTTTTCAAAATTAATCGTGTTTTTCTTTTTATAGATGGCAAATGTTGAACGTGGTATATACCATGTGTTTTTGGAAACATAAACTTGTGAAACTCGATAAAATTAATCCTGAAATTGTCTATAAAGTATTAAAAGTATGTACCTAATCGAAACAACTTTTAATCAAAAATAAGTTTAATTGCTTATAATATTAAGTGTTTGAACTCTAATGGCCATATATGCATCCTTAATAATTATAATATATGTAATTATATTATGATATAATTCAAACATATATACCTAATTAGAATTTTTAATTTGTTCAGGTTTTTAGTTTTAAATGCACTTATTTTTCATATTTTCAGGAAATTTTTGTAAAATTTTTTGAATCACCAGAAAGATATGTTATAATTTAGCATCAATAATAACGAGAGACAAAATTACTTTTTTCAACATTTGCAAATGGTAGTTAAAATCTGTGCGCACAATCGAGTTGTGTTTTTTTACGCAAACGAGTCGTAAAAAGGTAAATGTGTGCAAACGAGTTGTAGCCGTCCACATGACCGCACAATAGGTCCGCAGTGTCGCACATCAACGTGCTTGAGCATTGGTCACTTTTGTTCGTTCGTGTATACTTAAGTATTCCCCGTTGTGTCCGTCCGTCCATCTGTCTGTAGTTGTTAGTTATAGGGTTGCCATATGTCCCGGCTTAGCCGGGACACTAACGGTTTTGAGCATTGCGTCCCGGTGTCCCGAAAAAGCCTTTCGGCACGACGAATTGTCCCGGAACTCAACTTCAATATTTAATATTAACATTTTTCAATTTTTACTATAGAAAAACATGTTTGAAAATTTATATAATTTATTGATAGTATTACCTATCTATTTTCACATATAGCCATGGATATCACACACACTTACTCCGAAATATGCAGTTATTATTTGGAATTATATAAAATTTTTTTAATAAATATTAATTTTATAAGTTATATTTGCAATGTTAATAAGTATCGACAAAAAAAAATTTTCGAACGGTTTAAAATTTTTGAAAAATTGTTTAAAGAACGAAATGTCAAATACAAAAATGTTACTTACGAAGATCATTTGTTATTACTATTAACGTTTATGTATTTTAGTGAACTTAATATAAAAGTAATATAGATGGACGTTGAATTTTCTTTTACTTAGCCTGATTCAAATACAGCAGTAGGACAAGTGTTCTCATTGATGAATATCGAGGATATTATAGAATGGGCAATTTGCAAGTTATGAATGACATTTGACATATTTACAGTAGTTAGTTATAATAACGGAATAATAACCAAACTAAGTTTTGACAACTATATCAAATTTGTGAAACTAGTTTTTTTTTTTAAAAAAAAAAGATTAAAATAAATAAAAAGTCAAAAAATAAAAAAAGAACTCTTTTAAGAAATTTTTTGACCATTAAGAAACATTATAAATATTGAAATATTTATAATGTTGATAGTGATGATCGGAAAATGGGATTACGTGTCTGATTAGATCAAGCTTTCAGGTAGAAAAGTTTTCAGCAGAAAGAATATAACATTTAATATGGAGTAAATCAAGAAAAATGTGTGGATGGTGGAACTTTTATTTAAAACTATAGTATAATTTATTTTTTGTCCCGGTTATTTTCAAGTAAAATATGTTAACCCTATATTAATACATAGTTCATATAGAATGTTGATATTTTCGTTTAAAATACGTCTAGAAACCGGGGATTTAGCACGCTCGCAGAGTGGGCTTTCTTAACTTGTTTATAATGTTATTTCTATTTCTATTTGTTGATACATTATAACCGTTAACTCTTTAAACTTTTTTAAATATTTACTGTTTCCAGGCCTTAAAGGACCATACAACTGAAAAATCATTTTTTTTTTTTTGCATAAAATTATGCTACTGAATTAAACGAAAAATGTCTACGACAATTATTTAGCCGAGTACACGCATTCAAAATAACGTACGCGTGATGTCATAATTTCGCCGCCGTCGCGTATTCCATATACTATAGCGTTGATTAAATATACAATATAATATAGCCTACGTAAAGTTAATATATAGCTAAAATCACAGCGATGGGAATTAGAATAGTAATAGTGGAGGAACCAAGATAATAGATAATGTTGACTGTGTGACTAAATTCAGAATAATGTCGTTTTATTAGTTATTATATTTTGAATGTTTTACCTAAATCATATTACCAATGATTACATAATATTATTATGATTAAATTTAAACATTATATTATTATAATTGAAGAAGATTAAAGTTTATAACAATAAACAATTGTATTATGTTATATAAGTTGATATTTTAATATTAATAGTAATATTAAATTTTTTTTTTATTTTATTAAAATAAATAATCATTAAGATGTAATATAATAACAAACAATCCCACTGTCATATACCCAGAGCCGTAGCAAGATTCGATAGCGCTCTTGACAAAGAACTGAATTTCTGTCCCTAAATTGGTGATAAGGAAAAAAAGTCATACATTTTTTTGGAGTTGCGCCTCCATTCCTTAAAAATCTAGTTAATAAGCAAAAAAAGAAAGTCATCAACTTAATTTTACAAGATTTTGCAAGTCGAATTTTTGCCCCCCAATCTCAGAAATTTAGGGATAGATATTACTGAATTTCGATTTTCGCGCCCCCTTTTTTGTTGCGCCCTTGGCCTGGGCTAGTTTCGCCAGGGCCCTTGCTACGGCTCTGCACATACCTATTTGACTAATTTCACACGTAGTAAAAAGTTATGATCTATCGATATTTTCAAAATCTCAAATATTAAATCATGCATCTGTAAGATTGCAACCTAATGTAGGCACCTGCAACTGAACTTTAACTCGTGCGACGAAAGATTTTTTCTATGAAGGACACTTTCTACGAAATTCAAATGATCTGAAAAATGAAAGCTATTAGGATTTTTACTATACCGAGTACACTAATCAAGGGATTGAGTACCTATATAAAATTACAATTGAAAAGTGTTGAGTATAATTACAATCGCCACAGTGGAAACGTGTGTACATTGTTTACCTACATTTAATATTTCTTTTTTTTTTCTAAAATATATTATATTAAAGTATTAATAAACTTACCTATTATACGTTATATGGCAGCAAGTAAAAGTGTAGTTAAATGTGTATTTTTTAACTGTGGTAAATCAGCACAGAGTGATAATCTTAAACTATATATAGATTTTTGAAAAATCAAGAAATATGTAATGAATGGATAATAAATACAGGTGGCTTATTACTTTTAAAAAATATTTAGATATTTAATTAATAAATATTTATGTTTAAATAATATAAAATTATTGTTTTATTAAGAGTACTTAAGTATCAATTATTCTCAGCGGAAACTGCATTAAAAACTATTTTAGAGTTAAATTACCTATTATAAATTTATAGAGAACGACGTTTAATAGAGATAATTTCATTGATGTTTTGTATGAAATATTAATTATAAAAATATTGCAGTGATTTGAAACATTAAAACAATGCTTTTTTTATACCTTCTATAATAAGGTGTATAAAAAATTGAAAATATAAAATATTATATGAATAGAAAATTATAAAACCCATTGTCTCTGAAATGTTGTAATTTATATATTTTATAAGAGGTATTGTAACTTTAAAACCACTTTAAAATGTTTTTTGGTTTGTTATGTTTGGTCATATTTTTGAACAAATATTATGATTAGGTACATATCAATAAAATATTGTACTTGGGATATTTTAAAATTATTTTTAGAATGTATTTAAATATTTTCTCTTGTTAGATTTGCATTTGTCCTTTTTGTAAAATATTCTTCTTTTCAAAATTTGTATTAGGTGTTTTAGCACTAATTTTAATGCAAACGACAAAAATAACCTACATGCATAGTGCTCACAATTGTCACAGCAACATAGTTTTGACATCAAAAGAAATACCTCAACTTTTATACAGTATTTTCTCGAAACCAAATAAATTGAAAACCAATCATTTATATATCCTTTATATACTTTACTATATTTAGGGGCAAAATCGATTAGTTGAGAGACAAAGGACTGTTGTTAGGCTATTGGTAAAAGGGAGAGGTAGCGGTTCATGCACTACCTATATTGGTAAATAATACCATTGATTATATATCATAATTCAATAATAATATTTATTCAAAATATTTCATTTGAATTTCGAACTTTTTAAAATTGTTATCTTTATATGTACTTAATTATGATATTTTTAGAATATTACTGTAAAATATTTTGCATCACATGAAAAAATGTAATCATTACAGACATTAGTATGAATGAACATTAATGATAAAATGATATTTTCAACATAACATATTTTTATATTCATACATTTTTCTTCATTTTGTAATTTTTTTATATTACTAAAACTGTATAGTAAATGGGGGTCTTTATTTTTGAATTATTTTAAATTAAATTTTTAGGCATAAGTATAACTGACGACAAGGTTAATAGCCTTTGACAAAGATACTACATAAAAAAGACTACAGGATAGATTACGAGAGTTGTAAAATCTAATATCAATACATTAAGTTGGTATACTTTTAAGTTTTAATTAATACATTTTCTTTATATTTTAAAACTTATTATTCCTTAATTTGGTAATAAATGATAAAAGTACCCAAGAATCAGAGCCTAGTAGTAATAAAATAGTTCATCGAATTTTGATTAGGTATCAAAAATATCCAACTACATTTGTAAATCATTTTTAATGGTAAATACATTAATTGGAAACTCAAATATATGTTTAAAACATTTTTAATACATAAATTATATATAGATAGGTAGATATTTTAATCATTATTAAAATCCTTTTTTTATTTATTTTTTAACTTGAACAAAATATATAAATTGTGAAATTTTCAAGTGCTTAAAACCAATATTTTCGAATTTACGGGGAAATAACCATTATATTGTCCAGTTTTTTCGTCATTTTTGATGTTATTTTCAAAAATCGACAAATTAGCTCTTCAAAGTACCATGCTGATACAATTTTGTGCCAAAAATTAGTGCGCATGAAAAATTAAATCATGACGTTAAGTCTTCTTGGTCGATAAATTGCCGACAGAAAAATATAAAACAAATAAACATCAATGTAAAGCAAAAAAATATTTTGCATCGTTTAGAATCTGAATCTAAAATATAGTCATTATATTCATATTTAGTCCATTTTTATTAACTTTTCAAGTCACCAAACTCTATTTCCAGTTATTATATTGTTTAAAATCAATTCTATCTACAAAAATTAATTATAGTTACCTATATATGTTTTTAAAATCAATATTTTTTGATTCTGAGGGTCCAGTACCTCTGACCTCCTCCCCTAAATATGCTACTGCACGTATTATAAGCACTTAAACGTTGCGAGTCGTAATATGTACATGCTATAGAGCAGGGATGGGCAACTGGCAGCCCACCGTCCCTTTTTAGCCGGCTCGAACTGTCTTTCGATATTATTATAATTGAAAATTTGACTACAATTTACTTTAAATACAGTAAAAGTGGCTAGGTAAATTGTATCTTGGAGACATTTTCAATAATAAAACATAGATATTAGTTATTATCATAGACATAAAATATATATTAATGAATTTGTTTCATATAATATTAAAAACACAACTTTATATCTGGCCCGTAATAATTTTAAGTTTTACAATTCGGCCCTGCTATAGGGAAACGTGGCGGCGGCGAAATTATAACGTCACGCGTATATTTCAAATGTGTGTAGACGGCTAAATAATTGCCGAAGGAATTTTTTAATGGTATCTTTTTTTTAGTTTCACTCAATACTATAAATAATTGGTATCTATACGTCATGGTAGTCAAAAAATCAATCAAACAAAAATTATACCTATTCACTCATTTTCCCGTTTGGAAAAGATTTTTACTGATTACTTTATTCGTGACAACAGATTCTTTTTCAAAATATTACTTAAATCTGTTCCGGAGAACGAAGAACACGAATGGACAATTTAATGTCGATCGGTTGAGCCGTTCGGATGTCTATTCCATACAAACAAACCAAAAATCAATGGGAATTATAATTTATATATTAGATATAAAATGTAGATACGTATATTGTATACAAACAAATACAATTTTTCTTTTCTTGTAGGAATTTTCGACCAAATGTCAAGATACCATAAAACAAATTCGCTGGAAAGATAAATTTATCGACAATCCTTGTGAAATTATGCAGCCAACATTTTTGTTAAACAATTTATGTTTCAGCTTCAACGCTTTACCGTACCATAATATGTATAGACAAACGCCATACAAATTGTAAGTCACAAATTGCAAAATAATTAAAATATTTACTCTAAATATATATTGAAATAATAATGAAATCATAAATAATTTTTATATTTTGTATTGTCAGTGTAGGATCTATATGGGTTATCTATAAGAAAATTGGAGTAGATATGATTGAATATTTTTAAAATTTAAATTGATATACATATACAGAAAATTAATATAAAATAAAAAACTCACAACACTTTATTTTGTAAAATATCCTTCGAACATTTTACTTTATAACTATAAAAATAATTCAATTATCTAAGTATAAAATGAATTTATTTTTATTTTTTCATCAAATAGTTTATAATGTATATGGGAATTAATACATACCCGAACATGTTTGCGTACATAACCGTAAACTTTTGTTTAAACCGGTTCGAGAGAAAGAATAAAGGTTGAGCCGAGCATTAAGTAATTGTCAGCGGAATAGTGTTCCTATATTATGTAATATAATGGCGTTGCATTCCTAATTTTTAACAACTTACAAACTTCTTAAAATAATACGAAACAAAGAATAAATGATATAATATTATCTAGTGCCTTACATTGGCATTTTTTTTAAAGAGATATTTTTAATTTAAAAATCAAAATTGTTGGTTTTGTAACAACTCATAAAATGTACTTGTTTTTTATGATGTTATTTCTATTTCTATCTAATCATACATTATAACTGTTGACTTTAATTTTTTTTAAATTTAAATTGTTTCCAAAAAACACGGTCGGCTGAAATCTCCTCATATTTAAAAAAAACCGAGCCAGCACTTCATTCATCAAACAGGATACTTTCATGGTGGATGTATTGCATTTGAAAGCAATAATAAATCATTGCATTCTAAAAAATAATTTTAAGCAGAGATTTGGTGTAAGTATGGCTATTACTACCAGTTATATATTCAATCATTCAGTATAGAACGTGGAAAAGTTGCGTATCGCCGTCGCCGTTTCGGAGTGACAGTGCTTGGAAAAAGTTTAAAATTTAATTTCCTATTTACGCGGAATTTCTCAAGATATTACTTTACAATAAAATAAAATCTGACGTACCTAATACTTGAAATAAATTTCAAATAATTACCTACTACTTATTGTTATTTATACTAAATTTATTCGATGAAATGGCCTAATGCAGAAATACATTTTTAATTTGTAAAACGTTTATATAATTTTTAGATATAAGATATACAATTTTTATCATTTTTAAAAATATTATAAAATTTGTACGTATAAAATATAAGATTTTTATAATTTTGAAAACCTGCATGTAATATATGCATTTTAGATAACATAAGATTTCTATGTACTTTTGGTACCTAATTTATTTATTCGACGACATGGCTTAATTTTTAATTCGAAATGCAAAATAAAATAATTATTATATTATAAACCCGAACCCACAATATTATACACTTTAATTTTGTATATACGTATTTCAACAACTATGTATTATCATCTTCAGCGCTTACTAAAAATTAAACTAAACATACACTCGTTAGTTACAAAAAAAAAAAAAAAATATATATATATGTAAAATATAAATTAGGAAAAAAAAAAATTGTATAATAAATATTATCTAAAAAAAAATACATCATATATGTACGTATGTAAAATTAATAAATTCTTATCACTACGCCACGGCGAAACGGCGACGGCGAGATTACGGCGAGATGTCCTAGACCTATTCAGTATAATATGTATTCACCGTAAGAACAAACCTATAGCAACACATAACCTTATTGTGTGACCTTACTAAATATATAATATAAATAATATTTATTTACAATAGCAAGACGTAATATATACTTAACTATTACTGTAAATTATAGATTCAGTATAATTTCGTATCTTGATGTTATATATACCTATATCGTATTGTACTTTTTTAGTAGGTAGTTTTTTTCGAGTCGTTATCTTCCAATTACAAATGAAATTAATAATACTTTTAAATGAATGTAATACGTTGCTTAAATAAAATTAACTATATATACATAATAACCAACTAAATAAATTTTTCTCGCTACGCTCGATAAATGTTTCCCAACTTCAATATCGATGTATATTGTATTGTATAATATAATATAATTTTACATTACATATTATACATTACCATTAACGTGTAATGAAAATAACTAATGAAACACATAAAAAAAACCATCCGAATTTGTACGCAACGTTTAAAATGGGTCTTTTCGAATTGCATGCAGTATTTAAAATTGATCTGTCTGAATTGCATGCTGTACTTATATTTAAAATAAGTCTATTTAACTAACTAAAATCATAACTCTGTAACATTTTCATTTCCACTTTAACAGCCTTAGTACTACCTTTAAAAAAATAATTACCGGTGTGGTTAAAAATATTTTGATTTTTAAAATTTTGAAATTACGTCATATTACATTAATTTTATTTACATAAAAAAGTTTGTTTTTCAATATTTCGTTTTTTCTTCATTTTTAAATTATTCATATTGTTACATAATCGTACTTATTAATTCTTACTAATAGGTCTTAATAATATAAATGCATTTTGAAAATTCAATATTACGTCACTTTTATATATCAATTATATTTTTACTTTAAACACTGCAGCATGCAATTCGGACAGACCCATTTAAATGCTGCATGCAATTCGGAAACGACCTGCTTTTATTTTATTTTTGCCCCATGCAATTTGCGGATGCAGTCGAAAAAATATTGGCGTATCCCCCGGATTCCCTTATTCGTATGGGGCATGTTTTACAACATAGTTGCTGGTTTGTTCTAACCATACTGTTTATTGTTTACTGTGTAACAAATTTATTTTGGTAGTTATACTTATAATTTTTTATTAGCAAATTCATTATTTTATAATTTATTATATTACAAAATAATGTTCATTCTACGTGGTTTTTAAGCCAACATTTCTTCTATATCTACATGAATATTGTGATGGATGTTCAGCATCGCCAAACCATTTATAGATAAGGTGTATAATATGAAAATATAGGAACACTTATTTACATTTTACAATCACAAAAATTACAATACACGATTCACTAGTGATAACACACTGATTACAAATACGGTTACGGTTAAAGTTAGAAAAAAAAAATTTAAAGGCTTTGGGGGGTGATATATCAACCAGATTACCCTCTATAAATATGCCACTGTTTTCATGTTAAATCGATAAATTAAAACATAAATAGGTATAATAATTATAGATAAAATACAAAAACATAAATAATGGGTTTGTGAAAACTAGACATTTTTTTTGTTACGAAATGTTCTTAGGTCTCTTAACAAAAATGGAATTAATACCATTTAAATATAAAACAATTTCAAACCATTTTTGTGGGGGCTTGTCAAATTCTTATGGGAGCTATGTCCCCACAAGTCCTCCCGATTTTCACGAATGAAAATAAGGCAATTCTACATTTCTACATATTAAGTTGTTCATGATGAGAAAATAAAAAAGGTCATTCGAAGAAAAAATGTATTAAAAGTGTAGTATGAAAATTAGAATATTTTAGGGACTGCATTTATATAATAATATACAAGAATTTGTGTATTTTCCAGGGAAATAATTAAATATAGTTATAATAATGCTCTACAGTCTATAATATATTAATAAGTTCCCGCCTTATTATTTTAAATATTTTAAATAATATGGCTGGGAAAAGTATTAAATTTATAGGTGCAAATTTATTAGGGGATTAAAAAAAATTTTAATTAATAAACATCATTTTAAAACTACTAGCTCCCTCGTTCCGTTCAGAATCTAAAATAGTTTTTAACCATCGGTTTTTTAAATATAGTTAAAGTAATGTACGACTAACTTTATATTGCATTTTTTCAGGTCTTAAAATCTAATTTTACGAAACATTTATACTTAAATATCTCAAAATAGATTATTATGTCGAAAAAAATTAAATAGCTACCTATAAATTGAAATTTTTGGAGATTTTCGAGATTTTTGTTATATAACTAGCATAACTTACATTCAATCTTGTATAAAATGTTAATGTCTAAAAATATAAAATTACCCCTTTTAGGACATACGTCAAAATCTATTAGAGTCTATAAATAGCCCAAAATTTAAAAAAAATTTTAAAATGTTTTACCTGAATTTTGTATTTTAATATATTTTCGATAAAGATTTTAAGTACTTAGGATCATTATTTACGAAATTATGAAAAAATAAATCTCAAATTTAACAAATTTTTTTTCGTAAATTTTGCTTATACATTGAAAACTATTGGGAAAATTGAAAAATTATCTGTCTAAAGTAATAAATAGATGCAATTTGCTATCGGAATGTGGGTATATATGCGTGTAATAATTGGAATACGTCTTCTGGTGGATAATTCGTTAATATATAAAAAAAAAAACATGTTATTGTAAAATGAATACCTATACCTTACTTCATTTAGAATGTAAAAACAGCTCCATAAGGCACGTCTAGATAATGTTGTTATTTATAATTTATTTTTTGTTTTATCTTTTTACAATGTTTTAAATTAGATATCAATGAGAATAAATGCAAAAGTAATATTTTCGATGAAATGATATTGAAATGGGGCAATTTATTATTCATTTTTAAAATGCACGCAAACATTTTTTAATTGTTAGATTTTCATTTTTCTTGGAATGTTCTGATAATGCATATACAGAACCCCTTAAAAATAAAATAACATTGTGGTAAACACTAATGGTTAGTAGTGTTTGTGAGTATTTTATGATCGAATATAAACTTTAATATAGTATATATAATAATATAATATAATATACTGCCATTAGAACATGAAGAGGAAAATGTGATAAGGAAAATAAGGCAAAAAATGGGTTATTTCCTTTTAACCCAAAAAAATGGGTCTATTTTCTTTTATAGAAATGAGATATTTTCACAAATAATGTATTCTAGTATTTTTCAAAAAATATTTATGAATTTTTTTTTACTATAATAGTCAATATGTGTATATATCTACAAGATCCGTTCAGAATATTTATATTGAAAGAAATGATTTATCATTATCGATTTTCAAATTCAATACGTTTTACCTGACGATGAAGAGTGAAGTGCTTCCATTTCCTACTGACCTGATTTTTTTTTATTAATATTAATATAACATAGTTATTAGGGTGGTCTAAAAGAATAAAATTTCGAATTTGTATCGGGGTACCCCCTAATTTTTTTATGTGGGATGAAAAAATAATTAGTTATGTTCGTAAAGCCTTCTCTCTATTCTCTAAAAAGAGTGAAAGACATTCAGTGTTTTATATTAAATCTCTATATGGACTCCTTGTGGCAGGGGGGGGGGTGATCTAAGTATCTAACAACTTAATCCTATGATAGAGTGACGATTCGTCCCGGATTTTTCGGGACGTTACCGGTTTAGGAACTTAAGTCCCGGTTTCCTGATGAAGTCCATCGGGACTAGGTATTGTTACCGGGTTTGAGTAAAACCATTATAATGTTCCGGAATTAAAAATTTGATTAATACTACATATTTTAAATTTATAAAAATAATTATTGATAAAGTTACTTATTATATTTTTTACGAATGTTGAACAATCGATGAAATTTCTGTATTTTTCGCCTAGTTTATCGTCCATAGGGGCTTATTTTATGATCAAGTTCATACGTATCTCACACTGCCGGTTATTTGCCAGTCATTAACCCCCCACCTCCTGAGGTTTGTATATATAGTATAAATTCATATAAATTTTTTTTAAGAGGCCGTCACATGTGCGTTATTTTACCGTAAAAACTGTTTTGCGAGAAAAATGTGTTTTTAAATTATTAGATTTTTATTTTTATTAAAATGTTTTAAAAGAGATTATATTATGTCTTATCTACATAGAACCCATTAAATATCGAATGTATGGAATTATTTTAATGAAAATACTTAATATTCAAGAAAGTTTATAGGATTTGCTTGAGTGTTTTAATAATAAAAAAAAAATATATAGACTCCTCCCCAAAAAAAATTTTTTTTACTAATAAAACGTTAGATTTTATTGTCTCGGATTTCTTAAAATGTCATCTGGCTATCCGGCATGATATAATAGCACCTATATAAATATTGTACTATATATTTGTACATATCTTTTATATTATTTTATTAGACAAAAAGTACTTCAGGTGGGTGAAAAATGGTCGAATTTAACCAGCAATTGGAATTCGGATGATGGTTACCGCAATGATACACATATACCGTGGAAGGTTAAATCGACAGGATATTGGAACTCTGTGGAGTTTATATTAGCACAAACGGATTCATTTTATGGTTGTTCGGCCAAACAAGGATTTTCAGTTGAGTGTATTACTATTTTATTCTGTATATAGGTATATATATATATTTGAAAGGTACAGGGAAAATACCACATTAGTCCAGCATTATTATATTTTATTGATTATTTGATATGTTATTATACATGTATAATGTATAATTATCTTCGATGTTGGTATTCATTAAAAACATTTCTCGTACACACTCAAAATATTATTTAGACTAATTAAATTTATACTCGTAAGTGAGAAAATCTGTCTAGACTTTCTAAGTGTACTTATGTTTACACCTAGAAATAGTTGAGCAGAAGTTCAGATTTACTGTAAATAATATTTTGCTTGTAAATATCAATTTGCATAAAGCTTTGTTACGTATAGATTGAAATTCGTCTAATTGTAAGTGAAATGTTTATACATGTTTGGAAAAGATTAACCTTTTTTTTTATTGTTTTTATGGAACTATATACGTATGTATTATTTCTTTATGAATAATTTAAAATGTTTTTTCATAGCATAATTCTATTTACCAAATTTTACTATATACTTACTAACCTACTAAATTTATGATTGATTTTATGTTTGTAATTTTTTAAAACCAAAAATATTTGCCATTATTTGCACTCTAAAATTTAATAATTCTTAATTATAATTTTAATAATTCAAATATTTGCACTCACTAAATTTGAGCGGTTACTACAGTTCTAGTTATATTAGGCGCGATTACCCGCATATTTGTTTTAATTAATATATTCTGTGGATGAAATATGAATGTTTTACATTACATTATATTTTATGTATAATACAGTAGGTATTGACTATTGAGTATATCATATTATATTATATTATATTATTTATCTAGTGTCTATAGTGTATACTAAATATTATAAAATTTATTAAATGATAACAGCCATGCATTTATTTCGATAAACTATAATTATTTTAGGTTTATTTTCACAATCCGTCGGATGTTCCAGATTATTCACATTCCTCCATAAAATTTTCACGAAAAACGCACAGTTTAGTGCAAATTACGACATCTTTGTCATTAACTGATGATAGCATAAAACATTGGGCACCTGAAAAACGAGGGTGTTATTATTCGAATGAGAAATGGCTGAAGCACAACACGATTTATTCGTATATCAACTGTTACGTCGAATGTCAAGTGAATTACACAGAAAATTTATGTGGTTGCTCACCGATATATAGAATAAGTATATGAATAATTTAAATTAACCGGTTAAATTAATATCGATACTATCCGTTTCGATGGATAAGTTTTAATAATTACGATTCCATAATACAATGTCCAGATATAAATGGTCCAAGCTGGTTCATTATCCTTTCGGTCCTTGGAGAGGGTATAGTGTATTAATAATATAAATTTGAAAACAAAGATAAGTCATTGCATTCAAAATATGATGCTAAGTGAAGTTTGATGTAATAGAAGTAAAAAAAAAAAAAAAAAAATACATATTCATAATAATTTTTTTTCATTATTTTATTATTTTCCATTAAGAAAAATAGTTTTTCATTATTCTTAAGAAAACAACTGGAAAAAAATAAAAATAAAAATTTTTCAAAGTACCAACTAGAACCAATTTTCTATCAAAATGGTTCTGGTAAAAAATATTACGGATTAATATCAAATATAATATTAACAATCTTATATAATTTTTTTTTTATATTTCGATATGATAGGTAGGTATTGTACTACTGTAATAACAAACGTGATGTCATTAATTTTATTAAGAACATACCTACATTCATATATAAAACATAATTAAATTTATCTTGTGCCTATATAACCTAGATAAGTGATAACATCTGAAAATGAGTACAGATAATAACTGCATCAAATGACAAACGTCGTTACGACATATATACGACTGCAAAATGGTTAGATATACATAGTTGGAGGTTCAAATTCATTTTTTGTGCCATGCTATATAATTTACACGGTGTATTTTTTGCCAGGGAGGGGATAAAATAAAACTGCGCGCGTGTATAAACAGCGCATCATACATACATTTTTCAAGTGTGCGCCGTAATGGACGGTAGCGTCGAGACAGTTGTGGCCGAGATCACTATGGGTGCCTATACACACGTTCAGTTTTTCCTTCAAACTAACTGATCAGTCCCGAACTGTTCGGTTAAAACGTATCGTGTATAGGCGAAAACTGAAGGTACAATCAGTCCCAGGCGCGGCATGAACTGATCAAGTCATTCTTGATTTTTCGTTGGAGCGAACGAACATTGAACCTTTATCACCACGTTTATCATCTTCTCTAATGTTGATAAATTATATATTCTGTGATAAAACCAATTTTTGTTTATTTATACTTCAATCGTATTTAATAAAACATAATAAAAACGTACATAATAATCTGAAATCTGTGTGTTTATAAATATGGACACCAGGAATTGGCCGCATAAGGTATTATCTAATTTTATTGCGATGTATCATAAAAATACCAGCTTATGGAAAATAAAATCACCCGAATTCAGCGACCAAAATAAAAGAAATGAAGCGTATGATATGTTATTATTCAAACTAAAGGAAATAAGTCCGAATTCGAGTATGTACTTCTCTTTTCTAACCAGTTTTTTTTATCCATTTTGAACGATTTTTCGTTTTTTTTATTGCCCTTAACTTTTGCATAGCATACAACAGAAGTTGCAATTAAAAAAAGATCGTCTGTAGTTAATGCCATGATAGTTAGATAGTTAGATAGAAGTTATATAGATACGAATAAAATAAAATAAACTAGGTACAAGAACAATGTTTAGTCAAAATACGCAAATAAACCTAATACATTAAATTGATAACAATCGCAAACTTAAATATTAGTGATAAAAAAAATAAACATGTCGTCATATCATGTTCATCGTTCAGTACAAGTTTGAATGGAAAACTGAACGTGTGTACGCATCTTATAACATGCAATCAATCTATATTATGTAATCTATGGCTGCGGTCGACCAGCAGCAACTAACAACACAGCTGTGCAATGCGTAATGTGTAGGTAGAATAATAATATTCTCAGGCAAGACAATTACTAAAACAGCGATAAATAAATAATAATTTTATATGTAAAAACACGCTAATTTACTGAAATTTTAGGCGGTGCACGTGCGCCGTGTACTCCTTAACAGGAACCGCTACTGGCATCTATTATAAATGTTCCTTTATTTCACCAAATTGTATAATGTTTCAAATTTTACCATTTTTTCATCTTTTCATAAGGCATAGATAAATTTATTATACTATACAAAATATATACAATTTTGTCTCTTCTTATCGTTAAAGTATTTATTTTTTTTTTTCAAATACTACATTAGACATTAAATTGGAACTATAAACAGATTTTTCATTATTGTTAATATACTATCTACGTCCTATATAAATTTCAGTTCAAGTTTAAAAAAATTAAATGATGCTGTTTTATTAGAAAAATTCACAATAATACCTATTATCTATAACGATTAACTTTTCCCCCGTGACCTTCTAATTAACTGAATCCATTTTCAAATTGTCTATCGATTTTTGAGTCTTTTTTTAAAATTTTAGTTTAAGACCTAAAATGTTTACAAAACATTAAATACACCTACCGTCCCTAATTACAGTTATAAATTATAAACTATCTAATTTTCTAGGATTGTTTAAATTTTTTATCACCTTTTTCAAAATATTATGAAGGTGGGGCTAGTTGACACAAAAAAACATTTTATCACGAAATCAATATCGACTAGGTATGATAAAGGAAACAAAAAATTGAGCCAACACATGTTTACCTTATCATCGTGTTGATTATGCAGAATTACCACAATTACTTTTTTTTTTTAATCGACTTGTAATAACTTACCCTTGTAACATCTACCGATTTTGTGATATGATACAATTTTATATTTCCACAACAATTGTACCAGAACTGATAAGCATATAATTTATTTTAATTTTTCAAATAACTATTATATTATAATACTTATTATTATATTGTTCCAAATTTCGAGATAATATTTTTATTTAACTCTATTAAAACCAGTTATAAGTATTACAAACTTACAAAATAAAAAAAGGAAAGTTTTATTAATTAGTTTTGATTTTTTAATATTAAGTTAATAATTTTTAAATGCCGTAACAAATATTACTCTCTGTCTGTATCATCTAACCCAACTCGAGGGAAATTTGTTACAAAATGAGTTGATGAGTTTAATTTAACTTTTCTAGAAAAACTATTTGTTTCTGAGAATTCATTATCATGATAGAGATACGATAAAATGTTTAATTCCCTAAATGAACTAAATTAATAAAATTTTACTTGGAATCTGATGAAACGTTTGAGTAGGTAATACAATTAACGAAGTTCAAAGCTTTATATTGATTATTGAATAAACATTTTTATATTTATACTACTTAAAATGTTTAGCCAAAAATCTATCATAAGATATTTAAATTGGCCGGCGATATTGTTAAAAAAATTGTTTTCACTTACTGAAAATTATAATATAGATATTAATTTGGGACGAGTACCTACTGTTAAATTAATATTTTTGGTAAATTTTTAATAAATAAAAATATATCCTAAAAATCATCATGAATTAAGATTCATCAACATTTACAGAAAGTTTAAATTTGCTATCGGTATAATACGAGTATATACTTATATAATACAATATTATATTATATTATATTATATATTATATCATATATTATAAAATTTAAAAAATAAAAATAAATTTAATTGTAGATCTTAGTAGACTTTTTAAAATATAATTAATATAGTTATATAGGTACCTAGTGTGTAGTCGAACTATAATTATTTAACAAAAATAGAGTTTAAATATCTTCATTGATTACATGTCCCTCGTGAGATATTCTGGCAATATATAATATAATATTTAATTATTTTATTATTATTATTAATAATAATCATATAATATTTATTTACTTACATCTGAGATTATTGACATCGCGTTCGTTTAATTAATTCACATTAATATTATCATGTATGATCTAAGTTTTTATGTTTTTGTAGACAGTTCATTGCCTGTGTGTGGACCAAATGTGGAAAGTTGTCTGGCTAGTGCTTCAGGTATCTGATATATACAAATTATAATAAAATTACAAAATAATTATTAATTTTATATAGATGTTGTATATAAAATCATTTTATACATTTTACATACCTATTTTATATACATACATATATGCATAATGCGTTGTAGTTTGTAGATCGTAGCTAGGTATAGATAATGGCGTATTTTGAACTTTTTTCTAGGGGGAGGGAAGAGGAAAGCTTCTTTTAAATCGCAGTTGGAAAACTTAAATGTTCACTTGATCAATGAATTTTAGCGTAGTTCAATATTTGTGTGTGATTAATTAAATATATTTCGAACTTGGGCATTAGATTTAATAACTAATATATATTATATATGTTGGTTTTACAATTTTACATAAAAATATATTAGATTATTAAAATGTCATAAATAGTTTTATTTATTAAATATTTTGTAATGACAGAGATAGGAACTCGGAAGTTCCCGGTTAACTTAATACTATTCTTGATTTTGTTTACAAACGAAATCAAAATATTATATATTATTATGATGATTATTGTGTGACGTCCGTGAAGTTAGCAGCGCAAAGTCAACAGTTTTAAATGAGACCATTCAAACAATTTTGTTTTTCGTTGGAAAGGTTAGACGTTTTTAATTAATGTTTATAGTTTATAGATTGATATAATTTGGTACTTAACATCCCAATATACGCAGTGCCGGTGCAAAAAAAATTTGTGAAGGTATTCGGGGCATCAAGATAGATAAGAATAAGTATTCGGATCTCGATGATTCGGAGTAATTTTTCCGACTTATTATCTCAAAAAATTTAATTGGTCAAAAAGTCATGAACTTTTTTCTGTGCCAACCCTATATATATTTTAAATAACTATAGTTTTTCGACTAAATGCCAATGAAATACTTCCTTGAAAACGTTTGTAAGCAAAAAAAAAGTTATCAACTTTTTTTGTGCTTTGCGATTTGCCCAATTATTTTCTGGGTGAGGGGTCGTCCTCACTCCCTAAAATCCCCTTCTCGCTAGTCGCTACACGCTGGCCCTAAATACACCACATGTATAAAAATATTATAATAATATATTTTTATTGCACCTTTTATTAATTTAATATTTGGGTGACAAGTGTATCTACCTACTGTTATTAAACGTAAGTACTGTAAAGGGGATAAGTTAGGGTCAATTTTAGAGGGTTTTTTTTATTGATATCTCTAGGAGTTTTCAAGAAAAGTTCCTTCTTTTTTTCAATGAAAGATAATATATCTTTTAATATTATTTACAACGAAAACACCCTTGTACTTATCCCATTTTTTAAATCGATTTTTTTTTTTAAACGTGACCCTATTTATACACATTTGGGTGAATAGCATCACCCATTTATTTTGTCTTATAAATATATATAAATAACACCACAGCTTGAATGAATAAACCAACAAAAATTATTTTAAAACTGTTATACTTCATAAAATTATTAATATATATATAATAAGATTATTTATATATATAAAAATAAAATTAAAATTTTATGTTTAAACTTTTCTTATTGTTAATCGTCTATCTAACGAATTATGTATTTATTTATTCACTCATTCATCAGTTAAGAAAAATCTTTAGAATAAAATTCTAAATCTTTCTAAGATTCCCCTTCGGGGAAAGGGGATCCAAAAATATTGAAAACCCACAATTTATATAACTATTATATATTTTACTATATTTAGAGGTAAAAATCGCATAGTAAGCAGATAAAAAGTCAAAAGAATCTATAATATAGGGACGGAGGGGGCCATGCATTTCCATTATTTTGATAAATAATACTTTTTCAAAATATTTGTCGACAATTTTAGCTTTAAATATATTTGATTATAATATTTGTACAATATTTTGCATCATTTGGTAATAATTTTATAATTTAACATAAATAAAATGAATCGAATGACGAATTTTTTGTTCAATATTACATATTTTTCTATTTATATATTTTTCCTTTTTCTTTTAACATTAACATAGAGTAGGTCATTATTTTTTAAAGAGTTGCTAATTAAGAATATTTTAAGTTTAATATTATGGTTTTGGTATAGATATATGTACCCGATGAATAGGTTAACTGTCATTGACAGAAATATCACGTAGAAACAAACTATAGAATAATGGTAGTTGCAAAATACTAAAATATAATATTAAAATATTAATTTGGTAGACTTTTAAGTTTTATTTAATAAATTTACTTTAAATTTAATAATGAATGATAAAAGTACTTAAAAGGACGCTATGTACCCGATTTTTAAGGAGTTTTGTAGAGGCAATTTTTATTAAATCCAACAATTTAGAAATATTTAATTATATTTGAAAAGTAATTTAAAAATAATCATGTGTTAGTACCATTTTTTTATTGTTGTGTTATCACGACATATGTTAAAAATTCTCTCTGTATAATCGTAGAGTCTAAATTTATACAAAATATGAAAGCTGAGAATATTTACTATGCTATAGTGTGGAATTTTTTAAAAAGTTTTTTTGAAAGCCTAAAATCTGTGATTGAAAATCATGAAATATTTTATTTTTTATTTTTTAATAAAAGCTCCAATGGCATAGTAAATATTCTCGTCTTCCATATCGTGTATAAATTTTGATTCTGCGATTACTAAGAAAAAAGTTGTAGTTATAAAGCGTGAACGTATTTTAATACCGCTAAAATGGGTGTATAGCATCCTCTTAAGAATCACGGCCTAATAATAATAAAATAGTTCATATCGAATTTTGATTACTCAAAATTATCTTTGATTACTCTAGCACACCTCTTCTATGAAATTTCAAGTGTTTAGAAATAATATACCTATTGGAAATGAGGAGAAAATAATCATTATTTAACTCGTTTTCCAACAGTTTCCAATAGTCCTTTCTTATGTATTTATCGACAAATCGACAAATTATCACTTAAATGTAACATGCTGATAACATTTTTTTGCCGAAAATGGGTATAAGTATATGAAAAACTAGATCATCACATCAAGTCATCTGGTCGAAAATGAACTCGCAGAAAAATATAAAGTACCTAATAAACATCATCGTAAAACGAATAAAATATTTCGCTCCACTTAGAATCTAATATGTACCTATAGTGATTATATTAGTTTTTAGGGCATTATCGTTACTTTTCAAGTCATAAATATTCTATCTCTAGTTATTATTGTTGGAATAAGAATTCCACCTACAAATTATTTTTGTAGATATTTAAGTATTTATATTTTATATTTTTTGGCTCTGGGGTGGGGTCCGTAAATACTCCACTGTGTATAGGTATTTATGTATAATTATATGTATTATATACTTATCAATGACATACCGATAATCGAAATAGGAAATTAACTTATATTGATAGGGTTTTAACCTCTCCTTTGCACAGTATTATTATTATATCGAGTTATACTCATATAAATGTATTAAGTATACCAATTTTGATTACCATAATACATAATTTGTATTTATATTTATCATTATTAATGATAAATATAGATATGTCGTAATATAGCATTGATAGGTACGTAATCTAAAATCTTATAAAGATAATACTAGGATTTTATATTACGAAAAATTATTGTATTATCTATTTTCTATCTTATATCTATATAACTAATTTCCAAAGTTCGTTTGTTTGTATATATTCGGGGCCCGCTTTAGGAGGGGTTATCGTACTCCCCCAGCTCCGGAAAAAAGTCAACGAAATTGAGTTTAGTCGGAAAAAGCAGTTGATAAATTATAAATTGTTGAGTCAGCTAAAATAGAAAAAAATCGACGCCTTTTTTTTTGGTAATTTTTATTTTAAAGTTGTATTTCCGTCAATACTTTGGAAACACCCTTCCCCCCATAAATATTTCTTAGCACAGCACTGTTTGTATGGAATAAAAATTCGTACGGTTCAACAATCTGATCGACAACAAATTTTTCTAGATGTTTGTCATGTTTGAGGCAGGTTTTTATTTACCTCTTACGGCCTACGGGTAAAGATAAATTTAAATATTGAAAAAGTTATGAATTAATTATTATAATGAATTACCTAATCATTTAATCTATAGAATAGATAAATAGATATTAAAACAATTTATTTCTCGAGTGATGTAATCAAGAGTATTGACCAATTACAAATATATACAAATAGGTAAGAATTTTGTTTACTAAAATATTTATATTTCTATATTTCTCGAGTATTGATTTTACGATACCTCTTAATTATAGTAATAAAATACGGACGGAACCACTTTGCTCGTCGAATTTGAAAGAAATAATGACAAATTATTTTTTTGATAAAGTGTTTCTGAGCAAAACTCTGTGTAATGTATTTTTTGATTTATAACTATTTATTATTAATTTAATTAATATTTATTATAATAATATTATTTACACAAATAAGTGATGCTTTAAATTGTATATCATTGCAGAAATTTGCTCATAATATAAATAGGTATTACAAAATATACAATATTATGTATTATTATTATATATTATATATAGCATGAACAAAAATGATTTAGAAATGTATATTTTTAATAGGACCTATACATTTGCAATGAAAAATTTACATTAGTATTTTTCATTTTTATTAACACTTACGAATATGTTAGAAATACGAAAAAAAAAAAAAAAAAATGATAGCTAACAAAATTATCTAGTGTACTATCTGCTCGATTTTTGATATGTACATTTTTACATATTAAAAACTGTTAGATAAGGTGCTAGATAATGTTGTAAACAAGCATTTGTTTTTTATTTAATCTTCTATGATATTTTCACGTTGATAAAAATGAGAAATGTGTGAAACATGTTTTTTTTTGTTTTAACATAACATATCGTGATTTTACAACGATAAAAATTATATAAACATAATAGGTACCTACTACTTTTAAAATAGATTTAAATATTTTAAATAGTTGGATTTTTCTTTTTCTTAAAATATCCAAAAAATCGCCTGTACAAAACCCCTTAAAATCAGATATGGGAGTGTCTTTTTAAATGCTATTTTAGGACGGAGATTTGGGGGGTAAACATTTGAAAATAAAATAAGAACTTCTACTTGTATGTAAAGAAGTGTAAAAATATTTTTCCAGCAATAATATAAAAGTTTTTAAAAAATGCATTGGAGCATTGGAGTATGTGTGCAGATACAATGCAATTTTTAAAATATATATGAAATCACTGTCAAGCAGAGTTTAAAGATTTAAATGCATATACGACAGTTTTAAGAGGTTATCCATAAGCAATTATTGAAATCCGGGCGTGTTTGTATTTTCGTTGTGTGATAAGTAAGCTATTGTTAATGTGTGTATACACGGGCTACCACTGATGGCATATCCGCACACGTAGTACATTCATCGTTATTAAATAAAATGAAATATTTTATTTTATTTTCATTGATTTAATACTAAAAGCATATCAAAATTATGGGTACTTACAATGCTTCGATTTTCATTCTGAAAATATAGTAAGACTCCATAGATTTTTTACTATAGAATAATGGGAATATATTTTCATATGACAAAGGTTGGCGAAATAGTACATTTCCAAAAATTTAATTATCTTCTTTTAAAATTTTTATTAAAAATATAAAAATTCTGTTTCCAACATTTTCTAGTTAAGGACCTATTTATATTTTCAGATTTAAAATCGGAAAATTTTAAATAGCCATAATTTTGTCAGGCTTTTAGATGTAAATCAATAAAACAATCGCTTTTAACCACCTTAATATTATATTTATTGTTATCACTAGTACTATCGGAGAGAGCGTACCTTACATGCAAATGTTTACCGTCATGTACTGACTTTGACTATACATTGTCTTATTCGATGACACCTAAAAACTTCAGCTACATAAAAAATTCCTTTACTTTCTTGAATAACTCGATCGACAGGTAAGAAATTGATTAATATTATAAATTCTAATATATTATAAAATATACATATATATTTCAGTATAATAAAATACTAAATATACTGTCGACTGTGGTTGAGTGGTCGAAATGCGTATTTCGACGCACGAGGTCCCCGATTCGATTCCTAGGTAGCAAATGAGATAAGTAAAAAAATATGTAATAATTTGTATGCGGTTTGTATTGGTTAGTAGAAAAATATTTTCTTAGGTAGAAAATCGGTTCAAAAGTTATTGAAGAAAATGACATGGGTCTGGGGAAATGGATCAAAATTGAAAATTATATTTTTATCCGCTTTTTCCATTTATTGTCGTTTGTATTGTATTGTAGAGAAAAAAAGTTCGTTTGTGGAAAACCAGTTCAAAAGTAATTGAAGAAATTTTCAGGGGAGCTAGGAAAATAAGTCAAAATTGAAAATGACATTTTTTTGCACTTTTTCCATTCATTATCATTTGTATTGTACCGTAGAGAATCTTATATATATAAAAAAAAGTGTAGTTGAATTGGTTCCTATATATGGCCAAATCGGTTCCTGTTTAGATATGGGTCTATCACAGATACAAACTGAATTGGTTCCCGTTTGGAAATGGATCTAATTTGACTCCCATATGAGGGGCTAAGCTTCGAAAACCTTGTTTACTATTATGTGTTAACAAATTTCAATCGATTATTTAAAGAAAGCACCCAAAACTATATCGTGTGAAAAGTAATTTAAAAAAAATCAACGTGTTCGATACATTTTTACTCATTTACCTTAATATTATCATTGATTATAAATGGTATAATCTATGTTCATTACTCAATGGTATTACATATGGAATGATAGTATTAAAAGTATGTACGAATAGAAAGGGAGATGAAAAAAATGTATAGTAAAAAAATGTTAGTACCTATATTTGGTTAAAATTTGAGAAATTCAATTTATTTATATATATGTGTGTGTACTATCTACCTGGTAACTAATTCGGCCACTACCACAATAATAATGGATTCAAAGACTTTCTGTTAGTGGGCGCCCAACTCATAGTTGTAAAATATTACTTTATTTTGTTTATATCTGGTATTATAACCATTTGAATACCATATTCACACCTGATATATTTTCTATGTATTAATAATGGTCACCTGGTTCCGTTCCTACACACCGCGAGTCGTTGCAGCAAACTGCTACAGCAAGTGCTGGCGGCGCAAACAGGTATATTCCCATCACTTTAGAAGACGTCCTTTAATTAACCTATTTTAAAAAAAGACGATCCATCATTAATTTCGAATTATCTCCCAATATCTAAGTTATCATCCATTCTGAAACTTTTTCCCATTTAATTTCATCGAAATTAACACATTTTTGTTCTTCATTACTAATGAATACCTAGTTAGTTTGGTTGTATCCCAAAACGTTCTACTTTTAATAATATGTCCATAACTAAAAACATAATAATCCATTCATTCGAAACCAATGCACAAACTAATATAATGTGTATAGACTTCTGCAAAGCTTTTGATCAAGTTAATCATTTAATTGTTTAATTGAAAAACTACAATCATTTGGATTTTCCGGTTCCTTGCCTAATTGGTTTCAATTAATTATTATTTATTTCTGACCGTTTCCAAATTGTTAGACATCACAATCCTTCGGGCATTTCTCAAGGTGATCTACTTGTCTATGTTACTCTTCAAGTTTTTTATTAATGACCCCCCAAATATTATAATGAATTCCAATATATATACTTCTTTTTACCGATGACGCTAAACTCACAAAAACTTATAAAAACTCAACAAGATGTGATTAGCTTACAATCGGTCATTAACAATCTACTTTTGTGGTGTGATAGTATTCATTTATTTTTAATGTCAATAAATATATAAATAAATTAAGTACCTATCAACATTCTAATTAAACCTCTAAAATCAAACTTTTTTCTCAATTTAAGGACGTCGGAATTATTTTTGATTCTAAATAATTTAGAATCAAAAATAATATTTGAAGAGTTTGAAGAGAGTAGAGAATAGAGTTTGAAGAGAAAAATGTAATTATTACAATTTTTCTCTTCACACAGAAATGATTAGGAATAACATTTCCGTAATTTGGGCTTTATTAAGCGCATTTGAGGCTCATTCATGGATCCTATTCCTTTAAAAATTATTTATTGCTCTCTTGTTCGTTCCTATTTAGAATATTGCCCTCTTATTTGGATAAATAATACGTCAAAACAATTAAAAAAAAATTTTAGCCATTTTTTCCATGAAAAAAACCTCTTATACTTTTATTTAGTTCCTCCACTCAGAAAAAAGTTTCGTTAAATTAATGAAAAACGTGTACTAAATTAATGAAAATAGGGTATAATTTTGAACTAAGTAAATCAATTCATAGAAATATGAATTTATTTACCTTATAATCTTTATCTTTAATTTTAAATTGATTTAATACTAAATTTCATTATTTTTAATAAAACCATTCTAATAAACTAATAATCCAGTCTTTGTAATGAGTCATATATTTTACATAAGTAACTTTATTCTGTCAAAATTTTAACTAATAAACCTATATATGTTAAATTTACTCATCAATATACTTTAATTTAAAGAGATTTGTTACTTATTTCAATTAGGTATACGCCAGGTCCGTCCCCCTAACTTCGGAAAGCAGTCGGCAAAATTAAGTTCAGTCGGCAAATAGTAGAAGAAGTCGATAGCCTCTTTTATTATTTTGCTTATTCAAGTTTTGAATAAAGTATTTTGGAATGATGTCGGGAATTATGTAGCATGGAAGTATTTTTCGGAATTTGAAGTCAGCAAACTATAAATTATTAGGATTTTAGTCGGTGAAATGGCAAAAAAGTTGATTATCTTTTTTTAATTATATAATTACCTTTTGGTTATTTTATGTTTTGAAGAGAATTATTATTTTATTTTTTTCTATTTTCATCCCTCCCCCCCCAAACTAATCTTTCTTCGGAACGGCCATTGGTATAACAAAAACTTGAATCGGATATAAAATAATGACATAATTCCATACAAAAATGTTCATTACTTACATGGCCGCCGAAATTCCTGCCAGTGTCGCGGAAAATGTATACCCACCAAGTGCTTACCTCCCGGAGGGTATTAATCGCCTGAGGTATAATGATTGCCCAGCGTAAAAATATAAAAAATTTATATCGCGAGGTAAAAATCGCCTGGTATGTATTTATGTATTATTTATTTATTTATATCCTTACTTAGGAAAATGAAAAAATACTAATTATAAATAAAATTATAATTTGATGTCAAACATTAACGCTAAATAAAACTAATTTTTATTTTTATATAAAATATATAGGTATTAACTAATATATAAATATATATATATAGGTATATATTATGTATACGTATAGCTATATATATATTATATCTATGAAACCGAATGTGTTCAAACTCAGTGGACTTCTTCGGTCGGATATTTAAAATTAATAATTTACTACAAATTCTAAATATTTTTAACATTATAGGAACCTCAAAATGGGGAGGGTGTACTTTTGGAATTGTCATAACATATTTAGTTTTTGTCGTAGAGCCCTCGGGATACAATTGATGGTTAGAATATACACCAATGTATAACATACTAAAATTCCTCCCCCCCTCCACTTAGTTTTTTTGATTTTGCTATAACTCCTTCGTTATAATTGATTGGAACATTGTATAAACGGGATAAAACTTGGTAAAATTTTAAAAAAAATTGGAAGAGGATGCCAAAAGAGGATTTTCAAGTTCGTCATCTGTGATCGATTTTTTTTATTTTTACCAATTAATTATATTTTTCAGAAAATCTTTAATCCTATAACTGTTATATTCGAGTTTATAATATAAATTACATTTAACTTATATATTTTACATAAAAATAAACAATAAGCAATGCTGTAAGTAGGTATAATATTTATTTATTTGAAATTTCTCTTTTGGTATCCCTTTCAATATAAAAATCCTTCCTAAAAATACGGTAGATTCGTTCTTACGCCTGCATGGGAAACCTTACCAAATTAAGATTTAAATCGTATAAGCAGAAAGGAATTTTTTTTTAAAAAATCCCTCGAATGGATTTTTGGGATAAATTGCCCGGCGTAGCTCTTAAAGGACCCTGAAACAAATTTTATCCCGTTTTTAAGGTGATCCAACATTAATAACAAAGAAGTTATAGCAAAACCAAAAAAAACAAAGTGGGGGGGGGAATTTAGTATGTTATACACTGATGTACCCTCTATCTATAAATTGTATCCCGAAGGCTCTACGATAAAAACTAAATGTGTTATGATAATAATTCCAAAACTACACTCTCCCCTTCTGACTTTCCTATAATGTAAAAAAATTTAGAAATGGTAGTGAATTATTATTTTAAATATCCGTCTGAGGAAGTCCACTGAGTTTGAACACATTAGGTTTTTATAATTATAATATAATTTATATATATATGTATATATTTATATACTTATGTTATATTATATATTTATATATTAGTTGATACCTATATATTTTACAATTTTATTTAGTGTAATGCTTGACATCATATTATTATAATTTTATTTATAATTAGTATTTTTTAAATTTTCTTAAGTAAGATTATAAATAAATAAATAATTCATAAATATATACTGCAGGGTGATTTTCACCTTCCGGTATAAATTTACTAGGGGGTTATTAATCGCCCGTTACACTGGGCAACTATTACCTCGGGCGATTTTTACCCGGTATTGAACCTAATATTTAACCTTCAATGGGACGCTTAATATCTATTGTTTGGGGAAATGGTTCAAAATTATACCCTATTTTGATTAATTTAGTATACGTTTTTTATTAATTTTATGAAAATTTTACCTAAATGAGGTAACTAAATAAAAGTATAAAAGGTTTTTTTTTCTATAAAACAATACCAACGACAATGAATGAAAAATGCCAAAAAAAAAATTTAATTTTCAATTTTAATCCATTTCCCCAACCCCCCTGCAATTTTCTTTAACAACTTTTGAACCGGTTTTCTACAAACAAAATTTTTTTTTTTACTAACCAATATAAACCACATACAAACGATTACATATGTTTGTGTACTTGCATACAAAATTTGGAGTGGGGGGCTGGGGAAATGTAAGTTGGTCATTGGGACAAACCGGCCATATAATTAACAAACCTCTTCATTAATTTGGTAGCTATGCTTATCGTAGCTATCAAAACCATCTTTGAGTACTAGCTAATATGTAAAGGCGCAAACCTGAGCATGTTAGTTTGGGAAATCAGACAATATAAAACTGTTAATTTATTTATATGTTTATATTTAAAGAAAAATACAAAAAGAGATACTTAATCTAGGTAATAAAGGCATTTCTGTAAAATAATATATACTTCATACATTAATTTCATTATTAATTATTATTAGAGGTTGGGTGTGTCTAAAATGTTTTATTTTTCGTACTACACTGTACACATACTGAGTACTACGTATATTTTAAAACCAGCAAAATAATAATCAAAAGATTAATTGCGGGATATGCCAGGGTTTGCAATGCGAACTTAAATCCAGTGATTTTTTTTATTTTTTATATTAAATCAATGAACTTCTGCTAATGCTTAATACTTTATTATTTAAAAAATATACTCTAAATTCTAGCATTTTAACATATATTCTTTCCTACTGTTGTTTTCGAAATTAAAAACAATTTTTACTTTTAACTCTATTAGTAATAATTTCAATTTATAAATAGGGAGAAAATGTCTTTGGTTAACCATAGCCGATAGGTGATAAAAAATTTAGAAGTGTGCTGATTATAGCTTATAGCTATAGCTGTTAGAATAGAAGAAATATAACAACAGTAAGATCTGAACAAAACTGTTGATAAATTTATTAACCTTAAAGTCTAGATGCTAGGCATTTATACACTTATCATAATTCAATGATAATATTAATAATATGTGTTTATATACATGAAATACATTTAAAAATTCTATAACACTTGCAATTTAAATTATTATAGTTGAAAACGTGGGATGCGGGTACTTTTGTGTGCGAAGTGAACAGTTTGAAGTGAGGGAATCCGTTTGGACTTTGCTTCACCGAATACTTGAGATATTACCTATGATCAAATACCATATTATTATACATAATAATTAATACCCAACTTAATAATATCAAATCATATACTACACAATTTTCCATTTGGAAATACGAAGTAGGTACACACTTTTCTGTTGATATTGCATACTGTATAGTGTATACATACACACACTTTTAGGCCTTGCCGTGATCAAACCGTGTGTGTATTTATTTCGACCATGAGAATATTATTTATATATAATATAATATGATGCGTCATTGCACGGGGAATGTAATCGAAAGGTATCTAATATTTGTAATATAAGCATAAACAAAGGAAGAAAATAATATGTTATTGTGATACATATTATTTTTATCAATGTTATTTCATAACTTAAAAAAATCACACTCCTATCATTAATATTAAAATAACATTAGATAAATGTTTTGTTACCAAGTTAATTAACGAACGCACCAGCACGATTTGATATAATATGTATTTAATATAATATTATAATATTATGTACAGCAATAATTTGGCCAGCATTGAAGTTGCAGTTAATTTGGATCACACTTGGCCTTACAACAGAGACGCTGAAGAAACTGATTTAGGCTACATTGGTTGGTAAAAACTATTTGATGAATTCAATATTATTGTCTTAATATATTTCGGTGCCATGGGTAGATGTTAATTTGATCTTTAGCGGAACTTGAGGGAGGGGGCATGAGGGTGCAGTTGCATGTTTCGGAAAAAGGAGTTTTAAGAGTGGAAAAAACACTATTTTACCATCCCGAAAAATTGAACTAAAGCATTAAGTATTTAAAAAAAAATTTTTGTAATTATAAAATTTTAATACCAAAATTAATTAATTAATGCAATTCCATTATAATAGTTAGGTATAAGGTATATAAATAACATTATACATAGCTATTAGCTACCTATATTTTTACTTAGAAAATATACGTAGTTAAAAATTTTGTGATTTCTGGTTTATAAAAATTTATATTATACTGTTTTTTTTTTAAAGGGGATATTGCAGAAAACCAGTTTCTTTCCTCGTATTTTATTTTTCATTAAACAATTGTTATATTTTCCTAGAAAAAAAAAAGTAAAATTACATTATGAATTCATGATTTTAAATTTATGATTTATAAATAATGATTATTTATTTCTATAATAATATTTTCCTTTTATAAAAATGTGACAAAAAGTAATTTAGACAATTTTTGTTCGTATTATATTGGTAGGCATGTTATTTTTATAAGTTATATTATGGCGGTTCCTGTGGGCAAGTTTTAAATACAAAAAAACAAAATAAAAATTATTTATCCATCATAACGGTTATTGATTGAATTAAAGTTAATTAAAAGTTAATTTGATGATTAATTCAAATGTGTTTTTCAAATCCAAATCGGTCTATATGATAAATTGATGCGATGGACAAAACATGACACTTTTGAGAAATATTTAAAAGGAATTCCCGAATTCACGAAACGTCCGCAATGATTACACGCGTGTTTTTCCCTATGGCAGACCCAGCGTTTTATTAAGTTACGTCCACCCTAATATAACGATTGTGTAAGTGCAGTGTTCGCGAACATGTTGCTGCAAGTTTCTCGAAATGTTGATAATTTGGCACAATATCAAAGGATATGTTCTCAGGATGTTCACAAACAGTTGTCGTGAATAAATGTAGTGCCTAACGTAATGAAAAATATAAAAATGTTTTTGTTGCAAAATAGATTGCTGATAATAATACATTCACGGCATTATATATAGCTCATAGAGTTGGTAATATAGAGGCAATGGGCGTTGTTCTCTATATCGACTGTTTAAGCGATTTTAATAGCACTTCGGTTAGGTTGGTAAACCGTACCAAAAGACATTGAACATAACTTTTTCACTAGATCGCATATTGTACAGACATTACTATGGACAAATAATGGATAGGCCACCTCCGTAGTCTTATCATTCGTCACGAACGAAATATTAAATTGAAGCAAGTTATGTTTTTCCTAGAGTATTATTTTTATCTTCTTATAATTCTTATAATTTGTAATTGTACATCATTTTTATAATAATAATAATAATTCATAATTGTAATTGTGATGGACTGACGGAATTGTAATAAATAATAATAATTATGTAAAATAATATCAATACTTTCGGTTATCAAAATATAATGATAACAGAAAATAATAATTTGCCTCGGTTTACCTCACCTTAAGCCACCCCTTCGGGATTACCGCCTCACTTGTAATCAGTATAGGAATATCCTATTGTTTATATTCCTTATTATCTATAACTATAGATAATCTATAGTCAACTCCCCAGATTAAGATAATCATTATTATTTATTATTATTGTATATTGTACCGTAAATATGTGTACAGAATTTTTATTCGTTGAAAGCAGTAACACTTCCCAAGAGGCAGTCAAGTGTGAAAGATTGTATGCTAACGCCACATTTATTTATATTCTTTGATATAGGTAGCTCTTTTGTCTTTTGATACGGGTTACCAGGAGCGTCTAAATACAAAGACCAACACCATTGATTTATGCTCATGAGCGAACACGATATATTTTCATTACGGACTATTACTTTCATACTATTATAATAGATACGGTATAACCAATTATTGCGTCATAATATTTTCATCAATTATTTTGTAAATAAACAATGGTAATACAGTATTAAAGTAATATCTAAAAGTACTTACAGTAATAGTTATTATAATAATATATTAGGTACATACTTAGGTTAGATTTTAATTTTATAAAATAATTTTACTAATTAAATTGTTTTATACTTTTATTTAATAATAATAAAAATAAAATTACAACAGCGTAACATTATATTAAATACGTATCGTATAATAGTATTCTTAATAGGTAGTATAATTTATTTTCAAAATGTCCACCATGATTTGCAACAGATTTTTCATATCTTTCATTAATTATTGATGCAGTCATCACAGACTTCAATATATTTATTTGGGTTATGGACTAGCATGCCGTAGTGATACATTATATTTTCAAGTTATCCAAGTTATCTATATATTTTTCAGCATATATACGATCTTTTAATTGGTCTCAATATTGAAAAAAAAATTAACGGAGTAATATGCTCGTGCTCATGCAGGATACAAAAAACTAAATACACAATTAATTGTATAATACATAGATACTTTTACCAAAAACAAAATAACATTTTAAAATTTAACGAGCGTGAACATTTATACTCTAATTATTACTCACACAAGTACATTACGTAAAAATATAAATACGATTATTAAATTTTCGGATCCTAAAATAACTAAATTTATGAATTTTATGATAGCTGAAAAGGAAATAGGAATTTATTATATCTATATATACACTCGATACCTATCTGCACAGTAAACTGTAAACTATAATAAATGATTATGAAAGTACATATACATTATTGATACAGTATATATATATACAATATTTATCTATTAATAAACTACTATAAAAATAATATATTATCACAGTTATACCTACTAAAGTTAATAATATTTTTTAGGTATTTATTATGCATAAATTAATTAGATGAAATTAAAAATATAATAATTTCGGTGAGGAAAATGACCATGGCACTGAATTATACTCTATAAAACCCAAAACTACCATGATTTAATCATTTTATTTATGAATTATTTACAGGGCAAATTGCTGGAATAACAAATTTGTGTCGTGGTTTGAGTCTGATTTCAATTTTGGAAACTTTATATTTTGTATTAATCGACCCTTTTTTACATTGAAATTAAGTATGTTTTCGAGTTTATGATTATTATGAATCTAGCTAATGGTTTAGTTTTTAATTGAATAAAACAATATCTAATGATTTATCATTTATGCATCTATGCATACGTATATACGTATGTGTATTATGTAATAGGGTATACCTACACTTAATATTATAGCATTATGCCAACAATTATCACTTAATTTATACAAATTTCAAGTTTTTATTAAATTTACTCATAAGAAAATATATATAATTATATAATAATAATAAAAAATGTATAATATCTTATGAGAAACTGTTTTGTAGAATAAATGATAAATTTAGTAATAAAAATATTATAAATATAATCATATGACCACAATATATTGTATTTTATTTTGAAGTTGAAACCATTTTTTATTTGTTAACCTTTGTTTACTCTAAAAAAAAAAAAAAAAAAAATAGTTAAATTTGAAAATGACAAAAAATACAGGTAAAAACGTACTAAATTTTCTTGAAAACTCATGGAAAATTTTAAAATGAAATGGTTTAAAGTAAAATCTGTATTTAATTTCTAAATTAGCAAAAATACCTAAAGTATGAAATATTTTAAACATATTTATTACTCAAAAAAATGGCACGACTCACGAAGTAAATGTAAGACATTCATTCATTCAATCACATATAACTTTAGACTTTAATTTTAATTTTATCCATTTAATAATGACAGTGATCAACCAATCCTATTGCTTAAAACTAATAAAAAACAATAATAATATAACATGATATATAATAAAATGCATGTTTGAAATTAAATAAATTTGATTACTTAAATGCAGATTGAATGCAGAATGAGTCATTCTGTATTCAAGTGATTTATCTTTGCAGCCTGCAGAGATAGGTCTATTGATAAATTTTGATCCTACATTGGACCGATGTTCAACATTAAAGAGATTAGAATTTTATTTAAATGTTAAAATCTACATTTTTTATATACCTAATCTTATCGGAATTTATAAGAAACATAATTTCATAATTAAAACAAGTTTATATCAATAGACAATCTTCTTCTTCTCCTTCGCCTTCTCTCCCAAATATTTGGGGTCGGCCACCCTGGTCCTATACTGCCACTTAACTCTGTCTCCCTCATCTTCTTCACTTACTTCCACCTTCCTCATATCACTCACCATCACATCCCCCATCTCTTTTTCGGTCTTCCTCTCCCCCTCTTACCAACAACATGCATTTCCCTTACTAATCTTACTGCCTCAGTCTCTTCCCTTCTTAATACATGCCCGAGCTATCTTAATCTATTCTCTCTCATTTTGTCTACTATCAAAGATACCCCTATACTACCTCTGATATACTCATTCCTTATTTTATCCTCTCTAGTAACTCCACTCATCCACCTTCACATTCTCATCTCAGCGACACTCATTCACTGTTGTATCTTTCTATCTACTGCCCAACATTCCGTTCCATACATCATTGCAGGTCTCACCACTGCCTTATAAAATTTACTTTTTAACCTAATAGGGATTCTTTTATCACACAGAATACCTGACGCTTCTCTCCACTTCGTCCA